>LR754235.1:9908-20315 GCA_902729485.2 Mus minutoides
GCAAATGGATGGATCTGGAGGCCATCATCCTGAGTGAAGTAACCCATTCACAAAAGAACTCACATAACATGTACTCACTGATATGTGGATATTAACCCAGAAACCTAGACTACCCAAGATACAAGTTACTAAACACATGATACTCAAGAAGAAGGATGATCAAAATGTGGACACTTCACCCCTTCCTAGAATTATGAACGAAGCACACATTGAAAGATTTAAAGAGAGCATTTGTGAAGCTGAATCCAAAGGATGGACCCAACGACTGCGGCTGCCAGGGATCCAACCCACAATCAGTCACCAAACATAGACACTATAGCATATGCCAGCAAGATGGTGCTGAAAGGGCCCGGATATAGCTGTCTTGGGGGAAAATATACCAATGACTGGCAAACATGGAGGTGGAAGCTCACGGTCAGCTATTAGATGGAACACAGGATTCCCAAGGAAGAAGGAGCTAGAGAAAGTATCCAAGGAGCTGAAGGGGTCTTCAACCCTATAGGTGGAAGAATAACATGAACTAACTAGTACCCCTGAGCTCATGTTTCTAGCTGCATATATAGAAGAGGGTGGCCTAGTTGGCCATCAGTGGGAAGAGAGGCCCCTTGGTTATGCAGGCTTTATATGCCCCAATACAGGGGAACGCCGGGGGCCAAGGGGTGGGAGCGGGTGGGTAGGGTAGCAGGGCCGGGAGGGGGGAGGATACAGGGAACTTTCTGGATAACACTTGAAATGTAAAGGAAGAAAATATCTAATAAAAGTTGAAAAAAATGGCTATCGTGCCAAAAGCTATCTACAGATTCAATGCAATCCCCATCAAAATTCCAACTCAATTCTTCAAGGATCTAGAAAAGACAATTAGCAAGTTCATCTGGAATAACAAAAAACCGAGACTAGCGAAAACTCTTCTCAACAATAAAAGAACCTCTGGTGGAATCACCATGCCTGACCTTATCCAGAATTTTTAACCTATATTTTCTCACCAATTGAAAACACAATATTCGGCTGGATCACCTTGGGCTCAGGTTCTGTGTACTCCCCCATGGTCCCTAGAGGACTCTCCAAGCGATCTTGGGACCACTGGTGAGTGCAGCACAACATCTGTTCCAATCCAATCACGTGGGACTTGAGACAGCATGTGGGAGGCAGACAAACGGCTAGACCAGGGCAGCGGCTCCCTTCCAGTGGGCAGCAACACCAGGTCACCTTGGGCGCAGGGTCTGTGCATTCACCCATGGTCCCTAGAGGAATCTCTACACTTTCTTGGGACCACTTACCAGGCAACTCCAAACTCCTCAAAGGAGACATCACTCCCATGCACTGTAACATGCCCAGGATATTAGGACAACAGTATCCCAGGATAACAGGAGGTGGATCACACCAGTATTCCAGGGTCTTAGTTTAACATGACTGCCAAGAACCCAGACACACCCAGAATATCAGGTTCACAGGAGCCCACAATCAAAAGATCATAGTGAAAGCTGGACTCAGAGGAGTCCAGAAATAACTGATAGGATCTCATCATATATATTGAGGACAACAAGCATCTGAAATAATCAGATGGCAGGAGGCAAGCTTAAGAACAGAAGCAACAGAAACCAAGGTTATTTGGCACCATCAGAACCAAACTCTCTCACCATGGCAAGTCGTGGATACACCATCACACCAGAAAAGCAAGACATGGATCTAAAGTCACTCCTCTTGATGATGATAGAGGACTTTAAGAAGGAAATACAGGAAAACACAGGTAAACAGCTAGAAGCCTTTAAAGAGGAAAAACTTAGAGAGTTACTGGAAAACAATACCAAACCAGTGATGGAATTGAACAAAACCATCCAGGACCTAAAAGGGGAAGTAGAAACAATTAAGAAAAACCAAAAGGAGATAACCCTGGAGATAGAAACCATAGGAAAAAATCAGGAAACATATATATGAGCATCAGCAACAGAATACAAGAGATAGAAGAGAGAATCTCAGGCACCGAAGATTCCATAGGGAGCAAAGACACAACAATCAAAGAAAATGCAAAATGCAAAAAGATCCCAACTCAAAATATCCCGGAAATCCAGGAAATCCAAAACAAAATGAGAAGATCATACTTACAGATAATAGGAGTAGATGAGAATGAAGATTTTCAACTTAAAGGGCCAGCAAATATCTTCAACAAAATTATAGAAGAAAACCTTACATACCTAAAGAAAGAGATGCCCATAAATACACAAGAAGCCTACAGAACTCCAAATACACTGGACCAGAAAAGAAATTCCTCCTGACACATAATAATCAGATCAACAAATGCATTAAATAAAGACAATATTAAAAGCAGTAAGGGGAAAAGGTCAAATAACATATAAAGGCAGGCCTATTAGCATTACTCCAGATTTCTCACCAGAGACTATGAAAGCCAGAAGACCCTGGACAGATATTATACAGACACTAATAGAACACAAATGCCAGCCCAGGCTACTATACCCAGCAAAAGTCTCAATTAACATAGATGGAGAAACCAAAGTATTCCATGACAAAATTATATTCACACAATATCTTTCCACGAATCATGCACTTCGAGGATAATAACAGAAAAACACCAATACAAGGACAGAAACTACACCCTAGAAAAAGCAAGAAAGTAATCCTTCAACAAACCTAAAAGAAGACAGCCACAAGAACAGAATCCCACTGTAGCAACAAAAATGACAGGAAGCAACAATTACTGTTCCTTAATATCTCTTAATATCAATGGTCTCAATTCCCCAATTAAAAAAAAAAAAAAAAACATAGACTGTCAGACTGGCTACACAAACAGGACCCAACGTTTTGCTGCTTACAGGAAACACACCTCAGGAAAAAAGACAGACACTACCTCAGAGTGAAAGGCTAGAAAACAATTTTCAAAGCAAATGGTTCAAAGAAACAAGCCGGGGTAGCCATTCTAATATCGAATAAAATAGACTTTAAACCCCAAATTATCAAAAAAGACAAAGAGGGGCACTTCATACTCATCAAAGGTAAAATCTTCGAAGAGGAACTCTCAATTCTGAATATCTATGCTCCAAATGCAAAAGCAACCACATTTATTAAAAAAACTTTAGTAAAGCTCAAATCACATATTGCATCTCTCACAATAATAATGGGAGACTTCAACACCCCATTCTCATTAATGGACAGTTCCTGGAAACAGAAACTAAACAAAGACACAGAAAACCTATCAGAAGATATGAAACAAATGGATTTAACATATCTACAGAACATTTCATCCTAAAACAAAAGGATATACCTTTTTCTCAGCACCTCATGGCACCTTCTCCAAAATTGACCATATAATTGGCCATAAAACAGGCCTCAACAGATACAAAAATATTGAAATTGTCCTATACATCCTATCAGATCACCATGTACAAAGGCTGATCTTCAATAACAACATAAATAGCAGAACACCAACATTTACTTGGAAACTGAACAACATTCTACTCAATGATACCTTGGTCAAGGAAGAAATAAAGAAAGAAATTAAAGACTTTCTAGAGTTTAATGAAAATGAAGCCACAACATACCCAAACCTATGGGACATAATGAAAGCATTCCTATGAGGTAAACCCATAGCTCTGAGTTACTACATAAAAAAAGAAAAAAAAAAAAAAAAAAAAAAAACCTGGAAAGAGCATACACTAGTAGCTTGACAGCACATCTACAAGCTCTAGAACAAATGGAAGCAAATTCATCCAAGAGGAGTAGAAGGCAGGAAATAATCAAACTGAGGGGTGAAATCAACCATGTGGAAACAAAAAGAACTATTCAAAGAATCAATCAAACCAGGAGCTGGTTCTTTGAGAAAGTCAACAAGATAGATAAACCCTTAGCCAGAATCACTAGAGGGTACAGGGACAACATACTAATTAATAAAATCAGAAAAAAAAAATTAATAAAATCAGAAAGGAAAATGGAGACATAGCAACAGATCCTGAGGTTATTCAAAACAACATCAGATCCTTCTACAAAAGGCTATATTCAAAAAAATTTGAAAATATTTATGAAATGGACAAGTTTCTATACAGATACCAAGTACCAAAGTTAAATCAGGATCAGATTAATGAACTAAAAAGTCCTATATCTCCTAAAGAAATAGAAGCAGTCATTAATAGTCTCACAACCAACCAACCAACCAACCAACCAAACAAACAAACAAAAAAACCCAGGACCAGATGGGTTTAGTGCAGAGTTCTATCAGACCTTAAAAGAAGACCTAATTCCAGTTCTTCTCAAACTATTCAACAAAATAGAAACCAAAGGTACGCTACCCAATTCATTCTATGAAGCCACAATTACGCTGATCTAAACCACATAAAAACACAACAAAGATAGAGAGCTTCAGACCAATTTCCCTTACGAATACAGATGCAAAAATACTCAATAAAATTCTCACTAACTGAATCCAAGAACACATCAAAAAGATCATCCATCATGACCAAGTAGGCTTCATCCCAGGAATGCAGGGATGGTTTAATATAAGGAAATCCATCAACATAATCCACTATATAAACAAACTCAAAGATAAAAACCACATGATCATCTCCTTAGATAGTGAGAAAGCATTTGACAAAATCCAAAACCCATTCATGATAAAAGTCTTGGAAAGATCAGGAATTCAAGGCCCATACCTAAACATAATAAAAGCAATAGACAGCAAACCAGTAGCCAACATCAAACTAAATGGAAAGAAGCTGGAAGCAATCCCACTAAAATCAGGGACTAGGCAAGGCTGCACACTTTCTCCCTATGTATTCAATATAGTACTTGAAGTCCTAGCCAGAGCAATTCGACACCAAAAGGAGGTCAAGTGGATACAAATTGGAAAGGAAGAAGTCAAAATATGGCTATTTGCAGATGATATTATAGTATATATTCGGGACCCCAAAAACTCCACCAGAGAACTCCTAAACCTGATAAACAGCTTCAATGCAGTAGCATGATATAAAATTAACCCAAAGAAATGGATGGCCTTTCTCTATACAAAGGATAAAAGGGCTGAGAAAGAAATTTGGGAAACAACACGCTTCACAATAGTCACAAACAATATAAAATATATTGGTGTGACTGTAATGAAGGAAGTGAAAGATCTGTATTATAAGAACTTCAAGTCTCTGAAGAAAGAAATTTAAGATCTCAGAAGATGGAAAGATCTCCCATGCTCATGGATTGGCAGGATCAATATAGTAAAAATGGCTATCTTGCCTAAAGCAATCTACAGATTCAATGCAATCAACATTAAAATTCCAACTCAATTCTTCAATGATTTAGAAAGGACAATTTGCAAGTTCATCTGTAATAACCAAAAACCTAGGATAGCAAAAACTCTTTTCAACATTAAAAGAACCTCTGTTGGAATCACCATGCCTGATCTCAAGCTGTAGTACAGAACAATTTTAATAAAACCTGCATCGTACTGGTACAAAAACAGACAGGTAGATCAATAGAATAGGATTGAAGACCTAGAAATGAATCCATACACCGATTGTTACCTGATCTTTGACAAGGGAGCTAAAACTATCTAGTGGAAAAAAGACACCATTTTCAACAAATGGTGCTGGCACAACTGGCTGTTATCATGTAGAAGAATGCAAATTGATCTATTTTTATCTCCTTGTACTAAGGTCAAGTCTAAGTGGTTTAAGGAACTGCATATAAAACCAGAGACACTGAAACTTATAGTGGAGAAAGTGGGGAAAAGACTCAAAGATATGGGCACTGGGGAAAAATTCCTGAATACAATAGCAAAGGTTTGTGCTGTAAGATCAAGAATTGACAAATGGGACCTCATAAAGTTGCAAAGATTCTGTAAGGTAAAAGATACTGTCAATAAGACAAAAAGGCCACCAACAGATTGGGAAAGGATCTTTACCAATCCTAAATCAGATAGGGGACTAATATCCAATATATCTAAAGAACTCAAGAAGGTGGACACTAGAAAATCAAATAACCCCATTAAAAAATAAAAACAGTAGAATTTGGTTTTACCCTAGGTCCCTGGACTATCTAGTTTCATGTTTTTGGTCACCCCAGCACTGTTAGGTAAGGGTTCCATATTGTGGAGTATTATAATGTTTTGTTATTCAACAGCATTGAAGATCAAGGCCTTTGTAGCTATGTTTCATTTTTACATTTCTCTTTTGGCATCATGCAGAGTACCTTCCTATACCAAAGATGCTAGGAAGATATCTACATAGGCATGACATCTACTTTTCTATATACAGTGATTTGTTTGGCATTGTCTTTTGCCGCAGACCCTCTTAGGCCCCTTGTCTGTGTGGCACAAGTTCTCTGGAGCAAGTGGGCAAGAATTCAGTGAGTGACAAACAGACCACACAAGAGAGTATGGATGTGAGTGCAATTTGTCAAATTGAGCATCAGACTTTTTATACAGAAGAAAATAGGGGAGTTAGGTAACACATCAGCAAGGTGCGATGAGATCACCAGATACTTGATGACTCTTACACAAAGCAGAGGAAAGCAAACACAAAGACTGGCAGGAACTGGGCAATAAAACAACTGAGACAAAGTCAGCTCTATCTAAGGTCAGCTATAGCTTTAGAAACCAGGTGTGAAGTCTTAACACTCCCAGGGCAAGGGCATTCACACCCAAGTCATGGTTTTTATTAAGGAGTTCTACTCTAGCTAACCTTCTCATGAATAATGCAATACTCTAAAACCACAGCCCAATCTACTTTCTAAACCATTGTAAATTCCTATATATGGGAGTGACTTGGCTTTTGTTCTAAGTGAATAGTATGGAGGGACTTTCTACTAATAAGTAATGTAGTCTGCCATATGTAACTATAATAAGAATTCTAAATTTAAGTTGCTAAGCTTGCTCTGAGGTTTCTAACTCTATGTAGTAGATAGTAATGCCTGATTTATTTCACTATCTCTCTTACAATAGTAAAGGCAATTCTGAATGTCACTGAATAGGCAACATTATTTCTGAATTCCAAGCCCAGGGTTGGCTCAAGTACCACCCAGGACATAGATAAAGGCCAGGAAGCAAAGCTCGGATCTTGCTTAGGTATTAACAAAACAATACTGAAAGGAAGCACACAGATCTGTTTACCAACTAAAGCAAGGACATTGGAGCATTCTTTATACAGGATGTCACAACTACAGAAGACTAAGTTTCCATGAACTTTTAGCCTCGGGACAGTGCCCAGACTTTCCAGCCTGTCAGGCAGGTCACTACTGGAGTGGATGTAACAGTCTTTAGCAAGGGGGCCTTACTGAATGGTTCTTAATTGAGGAAAGATGTCATATCAGCACAGATTGAAATATCAATATAGAAAAAGGATCCAGCCAGGGCTTTCTTTCTCTGGGCTGTCATAGTCTTGCCATTGTTTAGTGTAGGAAGCGGCAGTTATTCCGGAATGGCAGTTGCTCCGGAATGGCAGTTGCTCAGGAATGGCAGTTGCTCAGGAATGGCAGTTGCTCTGGAATGGCAGTTGCTCCGGAAAACCTGGATTCCCTCTTCAAGCAATAGCCCCTCCCAAATGGGCAATATGCTAATGAGGTGTGGCTTGTGACACCAATGAATGGGCAATATGCTAATGGGTGTAGCTTGGTGCACCAATCCGGATGAGGAGGCTGTTAAAAATGAGAGGGAGTGATACCACCTAGATGATAAAGGGTATCAGCTCAAAAATAAAGCAAGAAAAGATCAGAAGAAGATAAACCTCAATAAAGTTCCCAGGTAAATGGGACAAGAGAAAGTTCTCAGGTAAGAGACAATAAAGAAAAGGAGTGCAGTTAGAAAAGGAGTAAGTAATCATGGGCGCTTCTCATTCACACCCAATTTTTTTGGCTCTTCAGGAGCTGCTTGTATAAAAAATTTTAAAAATCAAACAATCCACCCTTGAGAGGTTTTTGAAGGCGTGTGATACCATGGCCCCTTGGTTTGCAGTATCGGGGAGTCTTACTGTTCCCTGCTGGGACAAACTTGGCAGAGACCTAGATTTTGCCTGGAATCAGGGCACATTGAAAGCAGGTGTGAAACTAGTGTGGATGCTATGGTTTTTCTTAGGATTTTTGTACTAATAAATCTTTGCAATTGCCATCCACAGTCATGGAAAAGGAATGTTTTGTTTAATGTATATTTGAAGGGTAGCTTTTGTTCTCCTATAAAAAGAGCCCGCGTGGGATGCATAAGATGTTTTCTTTGGTATCAGGATGGAGTCCTGTGGCTTATTCCAAATATGGGCATCCCACAAGTAAAGCAGCACCTCCTCAACCTAGGTGGACAGCTCGATGTAGAGCTGAATGTGAGTGGCTGTTCACCTGGACAGGATGTTAAGATTAATATCTATAGCTTTTGGAGATTATTTAGGAGCCAAAGTAGGAACAAAACAGATAGTGCCAGAAAAGGTATTTAAAGGAGTACTTACAAAAACAAAAAGAGGGAATAGGACATGGTAGATCACCAAAAGAAAGACTATCCTTAGCCCTTTTTACTTTAAATTTTTAAATTTTGGATAGTAATGGCCTTTTGGCAGCTGATAGGCATGCTGCCATAATTCCTATACATTCACAATATGTTAAATGAAAAGATGTATTATCTGGGTCATGGCTAGGTCCAGACCCAGTCCTTTCATAGTCCGGGGGAGCGGTTTGTGTTTTTCCTAGGGACAAAGAACCAATTTGGATACCCGAGAGACTGATACGAAGAGTGCCCCCTCCCTTGGAAGACATTGGAGAGAATAGCAGGGAGTTGTCGGAGTATCTTCAAGGGAACTGGACTGTGGAGGCAGAACGACTTTCCTGGAAGCTCCTTATCCAGATTTCTATCCTGAAGTGCACCAGAGTCGACCCTGTCACCTTGAGAGATGTCACCTCTTGGCTGTCCAATGCCTTTTCCTTTTCTAAAGAATGGGCTAGGATGCTACTTTGGGGTGTCCTGGTGTTTGTGGGTTGTGTACTTTGCCTCTGGTTGTTATGTAGTATGAGACGCACTCAGGCCTGACTGAAAACTGTCGTTGTTCAAGCCCTGATGGCCATAGATGAGGGCATTTTGCCTGAGTTCTGGTTGGTCTCTCTTAAGAGTTTGTAATGATTTCCTATCAGACTGGTTTGCTGATACTTCCTCGGTTTAGGGACAGACCTAATGACTCCCACTATACCACCTCAAAGAATGACAGAGTAAGGAAACTCAATTTTGCTGACAGAGTGTCACAATACAGTGCAGGGGATGTTCCATACAGGATAGATTCCTTGAGAGCATGTCAAATTGCATGGAGGTTTGGTGTCATCTTGACCTATCCTCCCCCTGATAAAAAGAAACAATTTGACCTCTGCTACAGCCAAGTCTGCCAGCAACGTGCTGGTGACATCTCCTCCTACTCCAGATCTCTGCAGAGACAGACTGGTGGTCCTGTCTGATGGCAGCCCGATTTTCTATCAGTCACTTGTCAAAGGCTGCTTCCTCAGGCCGGGTGTTCGCTGACCAGATTTGCAGGACTTCATATTTAATTAATAAAGAGGGGGGGGGGGGATGTAGGAAGCAGCAGTTGCTCCGGAATGGCAGTTGCTCAGGAATGGCAGTTGCTCAGGAATGGCAGTTGCTTCGGAATGGTGGTTGCTCAGGAATGGCAGTTGCTCCAGAATGGCAGTTGCTCAGGAATGGCAGTTTCTCAGGAATGGCAGTTGCTTTGGAATGGCGGTTGCTCAGGAATGGCAGTTGTTCAGGAATGGCAGTTGCTCCGGAACGGCAGTTGCTCCGGAAAACCCGGGCTCCCTCTTCAGGCCCTCCTCAAGCAATAGCCCCTCCTGAATGGGCAATATGCTAATGAGGTGTGGCTTGTGACACCAATGAATGGGCAATATGCTAATGGGTGTAGCTTGGTGCACCAATCCGCAACCACTACAACACCCCTCCCCCTTCCCTGGGAGAGTATAAAAGCAGCAGCTCTGCTGCTGTCCTGGGTCCTGGGAATCTACTATCAAGGTGCTCCAGAATAAAGCTGACTGAGAAGATCCCTGTGGTGGCGTGTCTTTCTTGCTGGTCGAGGGAGGCGCGTCGCAGTTTAGAATGTGTTTTCCATGTAAGATGCCTCTGTAGCCTACCACAACTTAAGGCCTGTAGGCTATAAGTGTGTACACAGAAGCCACCACTGGCGATTCCCAGCAAGAGGATCAATGAGGGAGAGAGGTAGGGAGTCCTATCAGCCAGAGCTGGACCACTGTACAACAGGGCACTCTCTTCCTGAATATAACCAGTTTTTAAAAGGAAAATCACTGAAACATACTAAGGCAAAATATACTTATTCATATATGAAATAACACAAATCAGAGCAAACATTCAGAATTTAGACCAAGGGAAGACTGGGGGTGGTATTTAATGACCAGCATCCTTTGGTGTTAAACATTGTG
>LR754235.1:20694-38856 GCA_902729485.2 Mus minutoides
GATTGGTTTGGAGAAAGAAAGTGGAGATGGTGAGGAAACAGGAGCTCATGGGAAGGGGTAAGGTCTCCGGGTGAATGTGCTGTGAGGACAAGGTAGGGAAACTAGACAAGGCCTAGAGGTGGAGCAGCTCACCTTGGCTTTATATTTGAATTTCTCATCCTTCTTCACAGCTTGGGTAGTGGCACTTTTTGATTCAGCCTTGTGAAATTCTTGTAACTTTGTATTTATTATCCCCATTTCAGTGTTTTACAGGACTTTAGCCAGGACCTCCAGACCCTCTACTGAAATTTCACTTGCTGGATAAGGAGTAGCCAAGCCCTTGCATTGTTTGGTCAGGAAGCCCCGCCCCTACGTAATCTAGCCCTGGTGGGTGGGGGAAGGGTTTAAAAGGCGCAGAGTACCAATTTGTTGGCCCTGTAGAGGGAGTGTGGGCTAGGTGGTTTGGTTAGAGAAGAGAGGCATTTCCTTAGCCTCCTAGGGTCTTCCATACTGCCCTGCCCACCCATTCTCACTTCCCCACGTGAATTTAGGAGGGAGACAGGGAAAAGAGAGGGTGTTCCTCTCTACATTTCCCACACACATGAGATTCAGTGGTGTATTCCGTGTGTGTTCTCCCGCTCTTCCTTATTCTGTCCCTCTGGTGTGTGTGTGTGTGCGCGTGTGTGTGCGTGTGTGTGCGTGTGTGTGCGTGTGTGTGTGTGTGTGTGCGTGTGTGCATGTGTGCGTGTTAAAGTGACTGTACTTCTTTGTGGAGATGCACTTCCGTGCCTTTCCCTTGACATTCTCTCTGGCATACCTCCATTGTCTCATTTCTTGGTTAACCACTATGTTCCATTGCTTGGCTTTTTCTTAGAGTCTGCTTATGATTCCTTGGTTTTTGTTTTCCAGTGAAAACTCATTGCTTTTAGCATGTCACTATGGGTAGACTCTCTGCATTGGGAATCCTATTCTTTCTTTCTTTCTTTCTTTCTTTCTTTCTTTCTTTCTTTCTTTCTTTCTTTCTTAATTAGATATTTTCTTTATTTACATTTCAAATGCTATCCTGAAAGTTCCCCATACCCTCGCCCTGCCCTGCTCCCCCACTCCCACTTCTTGGCCCTGGTGTTCCCCTGTACTGGGGCATATAAAGTTTGCAAGACCAAGGGGCCTCTCTTCCCAATGATGGCCGACTAGGCCATCTTCTGCTACAAATGCATCTAAAGTCTGAGGGTCATGTTAGTGCCCTACAAGATTTGGGATTTGTGGTGTGTTTGGGGAAGGTGATGGTAGTAAGCTGAAGCAAATATTCACATGCCAGAAGTTGACCATGCTGGAAATTGTGAGTGAAGACTGATGTGCATTCAAAGGGAAGAGGTTTGCACAAGCAGAGGTGCATGGGCCTCGGGGGTAACAGTGTTCTCCACCTGTGCCAGTAGGAACCAGGGTCTTTTCTTACTAAATTTTATTGCTATCACTGTTGACATCCTACCTTCCTTAGAGCCCTTCTCACAATTGAGACACTAGTGGATTTATTTTTATGAATAGCTCTAACAGGTTTCTTTTTTTTCCTCTGTAAAGAACAATGTAATCATATTTTACTCATGTATCACCCAGTATATAGAGTCTCCTATTCACCTTTTTGCCCCAGTAGAAAATGGGTTAGCTACAGGCATTATATTACTGAATATCTAGCAAGTTGACCTGCCTGAGGTCTTCACCTTTGTGAGTTTTCTGTGAGTACTAACTTTCAGCATATCCTCCTGGCATGCTCAGCCAGCTTTCTTAAAGCATGTAAGAGGGAGCTTTAGTACAGGAGTGGCACTGGTCACAATAAGCTGGGCCCTTCCACATCACTCAGCAGTCAAGAAAATGTACCACAGACCATTTTGGTAGAAGCATTTTCTGAATTGTCTTATCCTCCAAAATGACTCTGGATATGTGAAGATAACATAAAAGTAGCCATCACATGAAACATCCAGAAACCATACTAGTACTTGTCACACATATAGAATGAAGTAAAACACTGTCTCCTGAGAGGCTCTGCCAACACCTGACCAATTCAGATGGAGATGCTTGCAGCCAACCATTGGACTGAGCATGGGGACCCCCAATGCAGGAGATAGAGAAAAAAATGAAGGAGCTGAAAGGGGTTTGTAACCCCATAGGAAGAACAAAAATATCAATCAACTAGACCCCCCAGAGCTCCCAGGGACTAAACCACCAATCAAAGAGTACACATGGAAGGACCCATGGCTCTAGCTGAATATGTAGCAGAGGATGACTTTATCTGGCATCAATAAGAGGGGAGTCCCTTGGTCCTGTGAAGGTTTGATGACCCTGCATAGGGGAATGCTAGGGTGGTGACATGGGGGTGGTTGAGTGGGAGGGGGAGGACCCTCATAGAAGCAGGGGAAGGGGAGGTGATAAGAGGTTTGCAGAGGGTAAACCTGGAAGGGGGACAACATTGGAATGTAAATCAATAAAATAACCAATAAAAATGAGTAAGGAAGACACAAGGAACATCTGAGAGTGGTAGAATTCTTGTGTTTGATACTCCAGCAGTAGATTAATAATACTGTCAAAATTCACAAAAATTTACAGCATATGGTATGAATATTAAACTAATCTAAAATAATCACTTATGGAATTCTGCATTTTGATTAGAAGAATATGATACAAATGCTTATTGTGTTTATCTCTTCATTGACTAGTTTGGCAGGAGGCTTTTGACTTCAGTAACTTTGAAAACGAGTAGAATCTTAAGTATAACAAAATGAATTGTGCATAAGCACAGTATACTACTTGGATGTTTCCCACTGTATGGGGTCAGAATCTAGACATGTAAGATAGACATTTTAAAAATAAGTTAATAGATGGATAGTAGAGGGAATAACATTTTCTCACTGTTGATGTGGGAAGAACCTTGAAAACAAGCTAGAATGACCATCACAGTCTATATTTGAGCCAAAGACAACATAAAGAATATGTGTAGCTCTATGTGTATACATACACATATGTTACACCTTATGCCTGGATAGATATATAGAATGTTACTGTGATATATATATATATATATATATATATATATATATATATATATATATATATATATATCAGTTTTAAGACAGAATTATGCTACCTTTTTTTTTTTTCTGAGAAAGACTAAAAACAGTAACAGTTTCAGCATAGATTACCCAGGACATGGTTTCTAGTACTGTTTTGCAATGAAAGAAATTTGAGATCCTTAACAAAATAGTGGATTACAGTTCTGGAGAAGGAAATATAGAAGATGAGCATAGAACATCTCCTAAGGACAGAAAAGAAGAAAGTGATTAGAACACAAAAGGAAGAAAACATATCAATGTAACCTGAACAGTGGCAAGACAGAAACAAATTGATCAACAAAATACATAAAATAATATTAGGCTATAACTCAAGCAAAAAACAAAACAAAACAAAACAAAAACCCTAAAATCCATGGTAATAAAAATAAACAGTTGGAAAAGTAAGTAAATGCAAACAGACAAATCTTATATATGAAATTAGAATCATTTATGCAAATATCATCTACTCAAGTAACTAAAACATTGACTCCCCACTCATTAATGCTGTCCTTTTAAAAATGCTTTCTTATGTAGAATATGTGTGGTGGTGGTGGGGATAATGAAAGAATGAGTTTGGTTGTGGTGGAGAACCCTGACAAACACTGCCTCAGCCAGGTAATTGAGGTGAACATGAACAGCTACAAGTCATTCTGAGAGCTGATTCCATTGATAGGGGATAAAGAAAATGGAACTTTTCCTTCATGATCTTCTTTCTCAAAAAAACTTGTAACTGTAATCTGATTATAAGAAAAAAGATATTAGACAAATTCTAGTCCAGGGTCATTTAACAAACTTTCTGAATTACTTCTCAAAACTGCCAAAGTTGTTACAAGAGCGTCAGTTCTCTCAAAGCCAAGAAGAACCTAAGCAGATAAGAGGACTGAATGCAATCTTGCATGGGGTCCTACTAATTAGAGTAAAACTAAGGAAAATGGAAAAAGTCTGCACTTAAATGATAGCAGTGTATTGATATTAACTCATTCATTGTGACAATTGTATCACATTCATATTAACCATAGGGGACATTTTTGTGAAGTGCATGAGTACTATTTTCACTATGTAATTTACTCCTAGAACCGTCTACTTCATTAATGTTATGCTACTCTGAAAACCCACCTGCTATCTCACAGAAGCAGTGTGAAATATGCTGAGGATATACTGATGGACTTGGTAGATAAAATAATGGATTACACAAGGTTAGTAGTGTAAACGGCAGTTTCAATTTTTGGGTGAATTTGCTTAAAGACACAAATGTCACCATTGGGATAAATGGTTTAGAAGTGAATTCTGTGATCATTAGACATATCCAGGTAAATAAAACACTTCAGATATGCCACCCCATGTACAGAGATCCTGGTTAGATTAATCTGTGCATGACCCTGCTACCTCTGTCCCATTTACGATACTCATTGAAAAAAATTAATTTTCATTTTTAAGCCAAAAGAAGTGCTTGTACAGAAAGAGGAGAGAGACACACACACACACACAGAGAGAGAGAGAGAGAGAGAGAGAGAGAGAGAGAGAGAGAGAGAGAGAAAGAGAGAAAGAGCAGGAGAAAATAAATGAATAAACAAAAATTTCAGAAGCTAGACCTGGTAACTTACACATATGGAAGCTAACTCGTAGAAGGAGGTGGCATCCACATGAATATGAGGCTAGCATGGCCTCTGTAATGAGTTTGAAGTCATCATGGTCTATATAACAAGATCTGTTCTCAAAACTACAAAACAACCAATCAAACAAAATACATATGCTAATAAATTCTGCATAAATCTAAATTTCAAAAAGCACTCCATAGATATAGCTGTTGCAAATCTATTTCCTCCATTTCAACGTTGCTGAGATGAGAGAAGGCCACCAAGGTTTTGGAGATTTAAAATGATTAGTTCAATAATGTTGACATTTGTACAAAAGAAACTAAGAATTATAAACATATCTTTCTACGTCTATACAGCCCCTATTTTTCTCATTTCTGAGTTAAAGGAAGCAGAGAAGCCATATTTTTGCATGTTGAGCAGTAGCAATGAAGATTCTGTTTCTGAATATAGTTATTCATGTAGAGCTTGCATTCTTTCCCCAGGAAGGAAGCAAGCAAACCACCAGCAGCACGTGGCCTTTCAGAGCTGTGGTCTTTCTCCACAACCTGTGGCTATTGTGTGAGCAACAGAGTGATTGATTCTTCACCTCTATGACCTCCTTTCTAGGCCCTTACTTGAGTTGCCACAGGATAAAGGATGGAAAAGGGTCAAGCTAAGCTTTTCTAAGCAAATGTCTTCCAAATATTATCTTTCTCTTTCATTGTTCCTTTAGAAGCTTAGTAGAGTCATCACTTATATCACTTATCCTATTAACCCTATTGCCATCTTTGCTCATATTTCTTACAGGCTTACTGTAATTCTTACAGGCATCTTCTAATTGCAGGTGAAAAAACTGATACTACCAAGTGAATGGTCAGAATGAAGGGTGGACCATGAGGACATACTAGCAGCTGTGGTAGCAAGAGGATAAAAAATAATGTGAAGTCATACTTCTTGATCACAGATTTTTGTGTATTAGGGACCCAGGACAGAATATTCGTTATAACCTCAGTTTGAATCTGGGAGCTAACTAGGTAATTAGAAGAACTAATAACAGAAATTCAAGAACATCCTGGTCAGCATCCTCTGTAGTTTGAGAGTAAATGTAGTAAACAAGGCCAGTATATTTGTATTTTCTCCCTAACTCAAAATGGGTAGTAGATGGGAGAGAAAATTATTTCAGTCAGTTATTTGAAAAATAAAAATAAAAAGCCAACAGCTGACTTTCTAATTATAATTGTTTTTATTTTTATTTTCAGGTGATTTTATTGGCACTTAGACAGCCTGAGGTCTACAAGCTTGTAATTATCCAGAAAACAGATAAATCAGTATTTTCCTTAATCATACAAGAAACAAAAGGGAAAAGGAGTTGTGCAGGGTTTTATTTCAGGCCGAATTTTTATCCAATCTAAACTGCCTAAAATTCCAAGTCATTGTCAGGCATGTGGACTTATCAGTTTTAGTTTTTCTATATGACTTGTGCCTTCTACATCAACTACCAAACCAAATGGAACTGGCCATGTAAGGGATCCCAACACCAAGAGCCCAACAAGTCAGTCAACTTGAGAATGCTGGATGAGCACTTCCTCTTGCTGATAGGCCTCAGGCTATGAACATCTCAGTGGTTACCATGATTGTCATGAGTAGATTTTCTGTCTCAAAATTCTTGAGTAAATCTTACTATTATTGTATCCAATGAAAGAAGGAAAATTCCTATTTTTGTTAACTACCATCACCAAAAGAGAAAGAATAAATAAATAAAAGATGAAGTACTATGGAAGATAAAATAGCCTCTTCTCTAGAACCTGTAAATGTTACATGTGAATAACATGACTGTGTGTGTGTAATGTGTTTAAGCTCAATGGACCTTGCAAATAGAATTATATAATCAAGATCTTCATATGGGACAAGTATCCTAGATTATCCTTCCCTGTAATTGCATGTATTCTAGCTTATTTTCAATTGCTCTAACAGAAAACTGTAGATGTAATAACCTATAGAGATTCAAAGCTAATTCAAAATTCTGAAGGGTACAAAGCCCAAGGGCAAGGTATCAGTAATATTTTTGCAAAAGGGTCTGTTTCTTGCTGTATCACACAACATGAAAGAGAGGGGATCACATGGCAAAGATAGAGCAAGCATGCCCTAAAGAGCTGAATTTTAACAATAAAGCTTCCACTAGTATGGGCCATTCATCCAGTGATGCACGAATGGCCCCAACTTTAAACAGAAAAAACTGTAAGTGCGAGGGTTAAGTATTATAGTGCATGAAATTCTGGGTACACATTCAAGCAATTTCTTAATTTTAAACTGCTGTCCCAAATAGATGATGGACACAGATACACATATGCATATGCCTGCATGCACACATGTGCCCCCCTTCTAAAGAGAAAATAGACAAGAGGACATCTATAATATGCAAATTAGTGTCATTTTCAAAAATATTACTTAAGTGAAGTTTCCTTTTTCTGAAAAAAAATCATGTTAGAAACTCTTTTGTTAAGATGTTTATATGTGTGGTTGGACAATACATTCTTTAGTCACTGAAACATCCTAATCTAATATGTAGCAAGAGTCTAAAAGCTAATCAATAATGGAACACAGATCTGCCTATGGAAATATCCAGGCCTCTTAGTAGAGGAAGCTGCACATGATAGCAAGCCTCCAAAGGCAGTTTCAACTTGATATTTATTTTATGATGATTCAACTCTATGTGTATTTCTTTGTATTGTCACTTCCAATTAGTTTTGGAACAAAAATGCCAGGGAAATGAGTTACTCATTTCAAAAAATGCATTCATATTTGATAAATAGCTTACAGATTAGACAGAAGATGTTTACTGAAACCAGGATTCAAAGCTTTTTTTTTTTTTTTTCTGGCAATCAGAATAAACCACTAGATTAAGGATGACAAATCTGCATTGGCGAGATCATCTGAAGGTAATTGGACAGGGCTAGGCTGAGTTGTCTATGGAAGCAAGGGTGTTTTAACATGTTTGTGCCTCATATATAGCTCTGTGAAGGCTGCAGCCATTTCTTAGCTCCATGTTCAATCATAGACCAAGGGGAAGAAAGAGTAAACAAGTGTCTCTTCTGATTTAATAGAAAAGATTCACCTCCACTTTCAGCATCCTGTGTGTACATTACTTAATTGCTGAAAGTTTTCTTTTATTTTTCCTGAGTTCTTAATTCCTTTCCCACTTCTATGGCACTATGCAGGCTTGGAAACTCAGAACATTTTATTTTGTGTGTGTGTGTTCTATTCTCTGGGTCATGTAAAATGAAATATCTCACATTATCTGTGTGTTCTTTATTAATAATATGTTCTATTATTTGACATAAATACTTGTTGAAAAATTAGCATGTTTTATTCACTCATTCATTCTTCATTCTCACACATACTCCAGACATTCATTTTGTTAATCATTTTGTTTATTTGTAAATATGGAGAATAGTTATAGCCTAATCACTTCTTAAAGATTTCACTTACTAATGTTGCAATGACAATTAAAATTCAAGATCAGTTTTGGAAAAAAAAGCATTCAAACTATAGTGATCATTCAAACACCCAAATAATCCTAATACGGGGGAGGGGATGCTGGTATGAAGCCATATTATTTCTCCAAATAAACTGGTATGGGCTGACATATATTGGTCTGGCTGGTACAAAGTTGAACAGTCCTCTGTGGGGGGGTGAGGATGATTATAGGAAAGATAGAAAAAAGGTCCAAGAGACAGAATAATGGGAGGGCTGCAGGTCATTACTTCGCCAGTAGCGAGTGTATTTCTCATAGGCTTCTTATACTTGGTACCATGGGAAGCAAAGCCACAAGCTAACAGAAACAATTTGATGAAATATACACATAAGGCATTTGTTCCAATCCAAAAAAAAAATAATCCTATATTCTTTCCAGCATGGTCAGTAGAATCTTCTGCCCCTCACCTTGAGCCTCAAGCATATTTCCTCTTATCATTCCATGCCTTAGCACACTGGGCAGTCTGCCAACAGACCCTGAGCTGCCTTGACTCTGGCTGGCAGGCAGTCTCTCTCTCACTCTCTCTCTCTCTCTCTCTCTCTCTCTCTCTCTCTCTCTGCTCCAGAGAAGCTGGCAAATGGATCCTGACACTGAGGGAAACCAGGGTTTAGTCCAGGCAAGAAACAGTAGAAAAGCAAAAATGATCTGAAGCCTGTAATAATGTTAGAATATTCCACCAACCAGAGTATACATGGGCCAGTCCATGCCTTCTACTATGTATGCAACAGAAGACTGTCTCATGTAGCATCAGTAGGAGGAGAGTCACTTGGTCCTGTGGAGGCCTGATGCCCCAGTGTAGGGGGTTGCTAGAGGGATGAAGTGGGAGTGGATGGGTGGGTGGAGGAGTACCCTCTTAGAGGCAAAGGGGAGAGAGATGGGATGAGGGGTTCATGGAGAGGTACCAGTAAGGGGGATAAAATGTGAAATGTAAAAAGATAAAATGATTAATAAAAAAAGAAAATATGTCTGGAGTAGGTGAATGAATAAAGAATGAATGAATGAATGTTCAAGAACTGTGAGAAAATGTATTTCTGTGCTTTATAAACTACTTCTATCAGGTAGTATATTACAGCAGTACAAGATAAATCTAAAGAACTGCAGGAGCTGCATTTTTAGCTGTGGCATACAGAAAATATCCAGGCCTCTTTGAATATCTAGTTCATTGAATTATTGTATTTAATGAGTGAAAACGTGTAAAGAATGTGTCTGCCATTGTTTGCTATGTCTTCCATGTGACAAATATTTTTTTAAATGAGATGTTCGTTTAAATTTGCAAAACACAAGAAAATCAAGAAGGAAGACCAGCAAGTGGATACTTCATTCCTCCTTTGAATAGGAAACAAAATACCCATGAAAGGAGTTACAGAGACAAAGTTTAGAGCTAAGACGAAAGGATGGACCATACAGAGATTACACCACCGGGGGATCCTGCTACAATGTGAGGTCATCGTTGGGCGCACTCTCCGACTTTTCAGACCCGTACCAGGGCTCCGTTCTTCAAGTGCCTTTGAATCAGAGGACCTTAGTACCGTAGGACATATCTCTTACGAGGTTGCAGGAACTAAATCAATCATTTGTCTAGACACACGAAAGGGGATTCTAACGAAGTAATATTCACAAGGATTTCTAAGTATAAATAACATATAGCCAAGTTAGATCCTAGGCAGTCCTTGATCCAACCTTGAGCAAGTATAGCTAAGTCACTGCCCTACTAAGGAATTCAGCACTATCTAGGAATAAGGAAGTTTGTGGTTTGAGGAAGAACCAGACTAGATACTATAGCTAACTGGGTTACACCCAGATACAAGCATTTACAATTGTTTAAGGGAATGTGGACTATATAATAGTGTACAATAGGAACTAGGGCTTCTAAGATTAAGTGGACCTTAGGTGGAGCTGGTTTTGATCCCAGTTGTTTAACATTGAATTTTATCCCAGTGGGTTCCTGCCGGTCCTTTCTGTGTCTGCATTCCTTTGTTTTAAGAATCTAGTAACCTTTATTAACCTCATTGTATCCTGCCAGCATGTCACCTAACTTTCCTATGTATAAAAGTCTGATGCTCAATTTGACACATTACACTCAGATATTACACACTCCCTTGTGTGTCTTGTCTGTTTGTCACTCGCCGAATCTTTTCCCACTTCCTCAAGAGAACTCGACCCACGCAGGCAGGGGACCCAGAGGGCCTGTGGCAGGATCCATCCCATAATCAGTCACTAAACTCAGACAGTATTGCATAGGACAGCAAGTGTTTACTGAAGGGACCCTGATATAGCTGTCTCATACAGAAGTGGATTTTCACAGTCATCTATTGGATGGAACACAGGGCTCCCATTGGAGGAGCTAGAGAAAGTACCCAAGGAGCTGAAGGGGTCTGCAACCCTACAAGAGGAACAACAATATGAACTAACCAGAACCCCCAGGACTCGTGTTTCTAGCTCCATATGGAGCAGAAGGTGGCCTAGTCGGCCATCATTGGGAGGAGAGGCCCCTTGGTATTGTAATCTTTATATGCCCCAATACAGGGGAATGCCAGGGCCAAGAAATGGGAGGGGGTGGGCAGGGGAGCAGGGCAGGGGGAGGGGGGAGGGAACTTTCCGTGTAAATTAATGTAAAGTAAGAAAATATCTAATAAAAAAGAGCAGAAGAAAAAAGATAATAGAAAAAAAGATAGTCAAAAAATTATTTGACAAAATTAAGAAATATATAGTACTTAAGATTGGGTTCCTTTTAGGCACAACTTGGAGTCTATGCTACCTAGTAGGTCTACTATTTGCCCATGTGCTGCCTTTATAGATTTTCAGTCAACTAATCCAAGTGGTGTGGAGATAATAATAATTCCTTAAGGAAGAAGCATTCTCTATATCATGCAGATGATGCAAAATTAATCTGGGTTTTTAAAGTACTTTTTCTAACATCTGCTGAATAGGTATAAATAACTTTCGAAGATTCACCGGTCGTCATACCCATCACCCTTCTGATATCACATCAAACTCGGTATTAGAACACGAGTTTATCACAATACCGGAGAACATAGGAGTCTTCGAATAACGTAACTAACTTGATGCAAGTTTATATCGTTACTGTAAAAGTGTTTCATAACCTGTGTAAGTAATTACTTGTCCATATTTAGATAGCAATAGCAAGAATATATTATGGACTTAATTCTATGCAGCGTGAATTGTGCTTTACACACATCATCTCCATGTTTCTTCACAAAAACACCATGAGCCTGATATTTTTCTTATTCTGTATATTAGGAAATAGTAATAGGAAGATGATTTATTTTGAAATCACATTATCACTAAGCAGAAGACTGGGGATTTGAAACTTTGGTTTCTAGATACCCAGATTCCTCAGCTTCTACATACTACTCTCTTTCTTAGCGGCACTACATGCTTTCTAAGGACAAGGCTCAAACAGAGGTTTTCTCAGAATATTATCCCATTGACAGATGTATCCAGTAGAAGATCTAGACAAAGCCTGCCTTTGTGAAGTACACAAACCTCCTGGGGATCCATTCAATCCCAAAGAACTTTGGAGTAGTCCTCCTCCTTAGAGAATAAATCTTGTTGTTGGTAAGCACTAAGGCATTCCAGTTTTACTCTATGAGGCTATTCTCTGCCTTTCAGGAGGAATTGACCATTTAACATGCATACCATAGGTTCTTCTTTTCAACTTAAATGGGAACACAGTAGCTTCCATGTTAAGTCCCTGCTACAAAACTCAGATGACCTCTAGCTCTCACAGTATATCATGTGGATATTAAGCACATTGATCATTGTGCTGGGGCTGTTGCCTTCCCAACTAAGCAGTTGGTATGCCCTGTTACTAATAATATGTTAATTGGAGGGAAAGTCTTCTATAAATACAAAAAGGTCACAATGAGATTTCTATGTGGCTTTTTTCCAGGTTTATCTTATTGTCACTCCATGCTTTGTTTAGAAATCAAATTAGCATTAGTCGGAACAAAGAAAGATCCAGCAGGATCCATTAATACTGGTGGGATCACTGCAAACATTATAAGTCTGTGTTTGATTAGGATTATAGTATAGTGTAAGTAGTTATATTTATGATTTTTAAAATGTGGTATAAAATGTTTATTAAAAAATTAGCATCTTAACTATTCCAAGTTTATAGTGCTGTAGTGTTAAGTCTTGTTACAGAGTCAATCTGGAAAACATTCCCATCTTGCAAAACTGAAATCCATCAAGCAATAATATGCATTTAGCCCTACCAATAATTCCTATAACTCATCATTATGAATAGGTCTGTCCTAAGGACTCCATAGAGACATAAATCTGCTGCATTTTGTTCCAAAATTTGCCTAGTGTAATGTTCTTAAGGTTAATCCATACTGTATTATATGACTCCCAGCACTTCGGAGGCAGAGGCAGGCAGATTGCTGAGTTTAAGGCCAGCCTGGTCTACAAAGTGAGTTCCAGGACAGCCAGGGCTATACAGAGAAACCCGGTCTCGAACCCCCCCTCAAAAAAAAAAGGAGTTTCAAATAATATTATACTTGTGGATAGACATTTAATTTATGGGTCAAAAGACATTTTGGGTCACTTCCACCTCTTGGCTATTGTAAGTAATGCAGCTATAAATATGGCTATGCAAATATCTCTTGGACATTCTGTTTCTTGTGGTTATCTACTCACAGGACTGAGATTGCAAATTAATGTAGTAGATGCATTTTGTAAAAGTTTTTAAGAAACTTAAAAACTTAAACACTGTACCATTTCATATATTTTCATTGACAAAATAGAAATTTCAGTTTTGCTGTATCCCCTTTATCATCTGAGGTTTCTTATTTAATGGGTAGCAACCATCCTAATAAGTATGAAAGTGCTTTTATAGTTTCAAATTGTATCCTTATAATAATTCCTTATACACTTTACAGATAAAATATGGCTTATCCTATACAGTATTATGGAAACAATAAGGAAAATAATACTCTGTATGCTTAGTAGTAGTTACTTAGTAGCACTAAGTATACTTATTAGCACTTAGAGATTTGGAATCATGGAGAAAATAACCTTAGTAGTGGCTTACTTCAAACTTCATGTGTATTATTGAAGTCCTCACCTTGATTTACTTTATAAATTATTTAAAAAGAAGCAGCAACTTTCACTTCTGTGGGCATAGTATTATACCATTATTTATATCTGCATCCTGTAGTACGTGACTACCTTCAACTAATTATTTATTTACCTATTCAAACAGTACCTTTTCACTCTGTACCTATGACCAAATATTCAGTAATAGTCTCTTCAATTGATCTTAGGGCACTGAGTGTGTATGTATATATATATATATATATATATATATATATATGAAATCTGAAATCTGTAGTCATAATGCTAAGGTTCAACCTGTACTTAATATTGCAATTTGGTTTATGAACTTGGGCAAAATATTCCCTTTATAGTTAGAGTTCAGATTTTTTTCTCTGTTAAATAAAGATTATAGCATCAGCTTCATAACATTGTTTTGAGAAATAAATTAGCCTTTGTACACAGTTTGCTCAAGTATTAATAATAGTGTCTGAAGCATAAAATGAACTCAGAAATTTTAACTATTGGTGTAGCTATAAGGACTGCTATTACTATGTTACATTTCATTAAAGTTATATTTCCTAGGTAGTGCATCCTAGCTTTACTTTGTCCTAGCTTCCAGCATCTACTTTTAAAATAGGTCAATTCATAGACTATTGAAACTTGATAGTTTATGTCCTTGGTATTTGTGTTTAATGGTTCAGTAATGCAGACTTCTGAATTAATACTCCTGAGTGTTTAACAAGATCGATTTTGTTGAACTTAGAAGAAATCTGGGTGTGCTAGAAGATGGCCTTTGCATTCTCTCAAAAATAAGACAGCTTTATTTAAACTCTGTATGTAATGAGGCAACAATGGGACTAGTTAGCACAGGCTAACAAATAAAAAGCCCAGTACCAGGAATGAGTTAGCTCTTTAGGACATGTTGGCCAGTGGGGTCCCATAAACACTCAAAAACAATACTGGCTATTGCTAATGCTTTTAGTTATTGTGAACAATTTTATGGTACAAGTTTCTTGAAAAGATACCAGATATTTGAGTCATAAAAAAGAAATCAAGCTCGTACTCACCTGGAAGCTTCATTCCTACTGACTAGCTTTCATAATGCTAGATGATGTTGTGCACCCAGCTGGATAACTAAAGTAATACTTAACCTTCTTACCCAACTGTGAACCCTGCAAGCTATAGTATTGAATGGTCTTTTAAGGCATACCCACTGGTACAGTAGTGGCACAGAGTTCATAGGAGCAACCAACCACTTTCTGATTAGATTTAAGTCTCACACCATAAGTTGAAATCCATAGCAGGCACTGTTGTCATGGTATAACATTGTGGCTAGACAGGTCATAGGCCCTATGGGAAGATCTACTATGATTCCACTAAATCCTCATAGAATTAACCTGATGCCTAATGACATATCATTTACTAATAGTAATCTCTTAACCCTCATCAGAAATATTTCTTTTTGTGGTTTATGGCAATTAACACAGAGACCCACAACAGGTCAAAGTGCAGAGAAAAAGAGACTGTAGAATGTTCAGCCTTAAGTGAGTTATCTTCATAGCACATATTATCCTCTAAAGGCTTAGGGTTCAATGTGGTAGAAGGGGTAGAAATATTGTAAGATCCATAAGTGGTGGATGACTACAAGAAAACAATATTTGTTGGACATGGCAAGGCAATTAGATTCACATATGAACTCAAAGCAATTTTGATAACATTCATAATATCTTCACAGTCTCAAGGCAGAAAAAAATAATCTCAAAGTGGAGAGAAGAGGTGGTCTCAAACTGTGGGGCAATGGACTATGCACAGACAGCCGGGTCTCCAGTTGAGCTGAGGTCTTGAACCCAGGTGGGACTCAATAGGTGGTAATTTACACCTACATGGGACAGAAGGTGTTTGATCATGGCTCCTGGTTCCCCCCCCCCCGCTCCTGTCAAAAGTTACTGCCTCCACAGCCCCCACAGCCCCCACAGCCCCCACAGGAGAGGTGTGTGAGTAGCAGTCACATAGAAAATGTTCCAAGCATCTGGCATTCTGGCTATACTCCTCCCCACAGTTACCTAGCAACAGCAAGATAGCCAAGCCTATAAGAGGGGCTGCTTGCTCCCCACCCCTCGCTCTCTTTAAACTGTCTTGCTCTCTATCTCTCCTTCTCCTTCTCTTTCTCTTCCTACCTCTCTCTCTCTCTCTCTAAGTTTTTACCTCTCTTACTCTCTAGCCTTTCTTCTCTCTCTCTTCCCCCTTCTCTCCTTGTGGCCATGGCCGGCCTCTCCCTCTGTCATTCTACCTTCTCTCTTTCTCTCTGCCTTTCTACAATAAAGCTCTAAAACCATAGACTGTCTCTGATCATGAAGGACCCCCGTGCTTGACTGATAGGATAGGCTTTCTCCTCCCTCCAGTAGGCCTTCCTACGCTGTATCCACAGATCGAACTAAGGACTCTCGCCTGTGGGGAAACCACCCAGCACCCCCCCCCCCTGCCCTCTTCCCTTATCTTGGGGCCAAGTTTAGCCCCAGGGCCCCTATTCTGTTCTAAGCTCCTCCACCTTATCCAGTGTGGGATGCAGGAGACTGAGAACCTGGTACCTGGGGCTGCCCCTTTTCCACCACCCACCATGTGGGGTCAGTGGCCTAACACAGCCAGATGCCCACCCGGGGCCATGTGGAAAGGGTCCAGCAGTCCTCCCATGTCCTGCCTGGCCAGAGCACCAAAACTCCAGCAGGATGCAAGCACTCTCCTACTCCCCTCTTCCCACACATCCAGGGCCCCATATCAAACATTTATCCCTAACTAAGCCAATTGATAGCATCTGAGAGAGGGAGACCCTATTTTCTTTAGTATTGCCTTATGTATACAGGCCACACTTCAATGGAAGGCCACACATTCAAGAGTGATTATACAAGCAGCACAAACTTTACTTGATATGTTAAAAAATCATGGGTGGGTAGGAAAAGAATACTAGATTTGGGAGGAATTAAAGTAGGAAGACAATATGATCACAGTACACTGTATGAAAATTTCAAATAAATAATAACAAAAAATAGAACTTTTAAGACAGGCATTTGTTTTATATTGCAATCCTCAAGCTTTTATTAAGGTCTAACTTAAATGATTCAAGCAATATAAGAAAGGGTGCCCTATGTTCACTCTCTAGCTAGAATAATGGGTAACAGATGAGGATCACTCTGTTATGGGGAGCCCACTAGAAATAATCACTGAAGACACAATTTATAGCCAAATGAAAGTCTTTATTTCAGCTGGCCAGGACTAAACTTAGGTATTCAGGACCCAAGCATAGCCCTGGTCATTTAGATCAAGACACTTTTAAAGTCAAAAAGCACATCCTGTTATCTTGCTCAGAAGCTTCAGGGGAAGGTTTTGTGCAAGCAAGCAGTTTAACAAAAGCTAAGTTGTTGGTGACAGGGGGCTATGTTTGCACAATAAGCGAGTTTAACAGAAGCTAAGGTAAACAGATAGAGGAGGAGTTTTCCAAGTGGGCAGCTTAACAGAAGCTATGGTAAGTTAACTGGAGCATCTTGACCTCAGTTTCTTAGAATGGACTTTGTAATTTTCCAACAGGATTATTCATCAATATCAATTTCTAGTCAAACCTGAAATGTCCTTAGCAAAAATACAAGGTGAAAGAACCTCTTCACTCTCTTGCCCTCTCACAACACTGTTTATCTACCCTTAATCTATATCCAATAACTCCAGTGTTTGTGACATTTGGAATCAGTTAGGACATCATAGGAATATAAGTTTTTGACTTTAGGTATTGGGCCCTCAGAATGACTTTTGTGAATCCATCAATTTGCATGGAAATCTGTTGATAGACTAAATGATAAAGTCATGATAACTATTATGTTAATTATGATAAGTTTAGTATAAAATACTCAATTTTTACCACTACTATTATCTGTCACTCAACAAGCATCCTTTAACTCCACCTGCACACAATTCATTTGAACCATGATTTTGCTATTGGAGAAATGACATGGATCATCCAAATTTGTGAAAGATTCCTAACATAATATCAAGTATATGGTGATATATAACATCTAAAATCCTGAAATATGTCAAACTTGTACAGTGTTATATGAATTAGCTCGCTTAATTTTTACAACAACCTTACATGGGAGAAAAGCTTTATTGAAATAGTGTCATCAGCTTAAAATGCAAAAATAAAAGCACAAGCAAGGAAAGAGTTTAAGAAACCTGACTTGAGTACATATAGCTTCTAAATAGTTTTATACCTTAATAGGTGCTATAACTATGTACTTATATAACTATATAGGTAGTATAATTGACCACCACCCACAATTTTTAGACATGATGTTGAAACTGAATGTCTCCTTAGTGACCTTATATAAACTCCTTTTGCCCTGATAGAGACACTGAGACAAAAGAAGAATAACTGTTTCAATTTGACCCCTGGGATGAAGGGCAAATCCAGAACATTATCTTAGGGCCTCTGATTCTCAGAGTGCAGACTTGGTGTTCTAAACATGATCGCTGCTTCATATGGATGAACAGGAAAACACAAACCCTTTCTAGGCCATTTTATCTGCCTTTCTTTTTCTCAAAAGGGTGCTGTTGCCATAGGACACAGCATAGTCCTATGACATAGTCTCTTCTCTGAGCAAAATAAGTGAGGACCTTTTCTAAGATCTCACTGTGAAGATTTAGTAACACATTCATTTTCAAAGGGCCTTTCATTTTTAAGATGTTCTTAATTTCTGGTTTCTTCCTCTTGGCCCATAACTATGGGTTCTGTAATTTAAATGGAATGCACTTTGTTAGGTCTGAGATCTTTGGGTAAGGCTGTCTCTTCTTAGGCAAGACTGACCTTGTGTGGGCTCAGGAGGAAGAATTGCAGGCCTCTCAGAGAAGAGCAGTGGTGCTC
>LR754235.1:39216-61007 GCA_902729485.2 Mus minutoides
AGGGCCTTTCATTTTTAAGATGTTCTTAATTTCTGGTTTCTTCCTCTTGGCCCATAACTATGGGTTCTGTAATTTAAATGGAATGCACTTTGTTAGGTCTGAGATCTTTGGGTAAGGCTGTCTCTTCTTAGGCAAGACTGACCTTGTGTGGGCTCAGGAGGAAGAATTGCAGGCCTCTCAGAGAAGAGCAGTGGTGCTCCTGGGACCTACTGACAATCTGAAGTGAAAGAGATGAAGAAGGCAAGAGCAGTTTACCCTTCACAAATATGGATAATTACAAAGAACTCAAAGCAGCAGAGAGATTAAGAAAGTTCATCAGGAGTCTTGGGAGCTTTCCGAACTTTTGAGGATTTATCCATAATGAACCTTTACCCTTTTCAGTTCATCCTCAGCTAATAAAAGGAAATCAATTGCAGTTATAATCCTGATGAGTTCTCCAAGAAAGAAGCTCTCAGGACAGATGTTGAGATGTGTGTGACCTTGGAACACATTCATTCTCTTTTAGACAGTATCTCTTGGCAGGTTGCCTTCCTATTTGTCATGCATGCAAATGTACCACATTTCCAGGTGAGTAAAGTTTTTCTTTCTTCTTTTAGGGTGGAAGAGAAAGCAGTGCTGCCCTGTGTTCTGAGGCCAGCATTCAGGAGGGGTCAAAGCTGAGAGTTTAGCAGAGACCTGTCTGGACTGCAGATGAAGTCATACTTTTCTAAGTCAAGGGTATACCAATATGAGAACAGTTTATTGCTTTTCCAATCAGCACATTCAGGCTCAATAGGCCTGAGATTCCATCTCAGACCTAATCTTTCTGGCTGTCTCATCTTGTTTCTCTAGAAATCCCTATTTTTTTTACCTGTAAAATGAAAATTCTTTCAGTAGTACTATGAAGATTATTGCTATTAATAAAATTAAGTATAAGGCTCACAGAGACTTGAAGTGACAGGGTGGGGGAGATACTCAGGGGCCCCCATCTGCTCAGAGGAGAAGGGGATGGGTGAAGGATTATGGAAGGGAGTGACCAGGAGAAGTGCAGTGAAGGGGATGTAAAATGAATAAGTATAAATTAAATAAAAATAAAATCAAGTATAATGCATATGAATCAAGTGCTTATTATGCCCCAACTTGTATCCTGCATTGTCATTAAATTGTCCCCACATTTCTAACAGTAAGGCAGATTTAAGCAAAATTTTACAAAATTCAAAATACTTAATTATTTTATGCAATTCAAACTAATATGGCAGAGGATGGTAGGTTCTCTACTGAAGTACCCAAACTTAATTTTTTGATTTTACAGATGGCAAAACTGGGGCACATAAGAATAAGCATTCTAAGTATAGATGCAAATCTTTTACAATAGAGAGGAAGAAGTAGTATTCATATACATAAGCTAAACTAATGTGTATAAACTTAGCAAATGCCTAGGTAGAACAATGGTTAAATATATTAATGCTGTCATTCATAGCAAGTCTTTGCTGAGTTCAAGGTTAGATGCACAGTTTTCAAACCACAATGCTAAATGAAAACAGGTTCTTAAGATAGCTCAGAGAGCTCAGAGAATTAAGGCACTTGTCACTCCAAAAGCTTGACAACCTAAGTTTGATCCCTAGAACCTACATAAAGGTAGAAGGAATGCATTCCACAAAGTTGTTATTTTGGTCTATCACTTGACCTCTCCATTATGCACACAAGATAATTATAATAGTTTAACAATAGCAATAATAATATTTTTATTTAATAGGAAAAGATAGGCTCATTGAATGTGAGTGGGAAAGTGATTTTGAAATTATAGAAATCAAACACTTTTCTTTGTGATGTATCTTCATGTGATTTTAATGACATAATCAAAAACTTTGAAAATAAGTACAAACCCTCAAAGAGGTCCAGAGGACCCCATGATGTCTCCTGGATGCTAGCTTTCTTTTCACAAGCTCTAAAACATAAACAGTATATCCCAGCTTATATCATCTGTTTCTCCCTATTCAGCCACTTCCGTTTATGGCATACTGCATATCTCCATGCATAGAAATATCCACTACAAGACACCCCTAATATCTGAATCACAGGGGATCAGAGACTGATTGCTGCTTAAATGCTGATAGGCTATAATTCTATGTTTTCTCCCTGATCTTCTACAGTACCTGATTCGGATGCTTGGGCCCTTATTAGATAGGAAGGACCACTAATAGTCATAGTGATGGTTGTAGGAAGAGGCCAGATGATGCCTGGAGTACTAGAGTCAGAAGGCATGGGTAGAGGCCAGATGATGCCTGGAGTACTAGAGTCAGAGGCATGGGTAGAGGCCAGATGATGCCTGGAGTACTAGAGTCAGAGGCATGGGTAGAGGCCAGATGATGCCTGGAGTACTAGAGTCAGAGGCATGGGTAGAGGCCAGATGATGTCTGGAGTACTAGAGTCAGAGGCATGGGTAGAGGCCAGATGATGCCTGGAGTACTAGAGTCAGAGGCATGGGTAGCATTTTAGGGAGTTGTGGCAGAAGTGCTTGGAGTTGATGTCACATAGCTATCATTCTACATAATTTGACGTATAAAATGCAAATCTGAAAAAAAATATTAAAAATTTTACAACAATGGTCACAGATCATTAGGCAAAGCACATATCCCTGAGTGCTGAACTTGGATCCTTGGTTACATTCCATGAATCCAGCACTTACTTAGCATACCCACTGTATATACATTGGTGATAGTTGCAAAAGGGAGTATAAAGAGGAAGCAGATCTTTCTGTCTCAAAGATGTAGTAGCCCAGCTCTGTATTATAGCACAGCAAAATTCCTACCTATTGAAGCACTTTGTAGTTTTAGCTATGTAAGAATGGATTGACTCCAGAAAACCTTCAGAGAGGTGAACAGTCTAGAGAGCATAGTGGTCTGTCTGGCTTTTCTCTAGACTGCGCCACACCATCAGGCTTTGTAATTGATCAATTGGTCCATACTCACTGCCTCCATTCCTAGTCTGCTGTACTTCACTTGAATGTTCCAAGCTCCTAACATACCCATGAATCTTCCTCAGGGTTATAAGAAAAGACAACTGTGAGTTTCAGTTTGATATGAAAAATAATTCTTAACCCATTCCTATAATAATAAAATTATTAATATAATAAATAAAATTATATATTATTATATTATAATATAATATTAGTATAACATCATAACTTATAAAATTCTGTACAATGGATCTTTTTTGATGTATGTTTTATTTCTAGAAACACTGCTCATTACTGATTAAAAAATAAGTAACAATAAACTGCCTGGAATGGTGCTTCATACCTGTGATTCCTACACTCAGAGGACAAAGGCATAAGAAATTACAAGTTTGCAAGATGCTCTCTCAAAGAGGGGTGGGGGAGAAAGAAAACAAAAGAAGTTATTACCAAAACAAAATCAGAATTTATGGCTGCTTCATTATCTACCCCATCTCATGCTATTGATACTGGGATTCTGTTGTTATTACAAGCTCTGACACAAGAATATATAAAATGCTTCTTTTCAATTCTCATTAGTATAACTATTTCTCAGTTCTTTGGGTGCTTAGCATATAGTAATTAAGTGCAAGCACTATTATGTTTTTACTTAGAGAAAGCCAAAGTTTTGAGAATGAGAGACTATAGTATACTCAGCCCTAAATAGAGAATATGTGCTGCAACCCTCTTTCAAAGATCAGAGATCATTGTGGAAGAAGAGATGGGAAGATTATAAGAGTCTAGGGTAGTAGATTACTGAAAACATATATCATTTTCTGAATACAGGATGTACATGGACTTTTAAATCTAAAAAGAATGACACTTATCTCTCAGGGAATACTCTTGTAAGACTCCATTCTGACTAACCATATAAAAGGCTTGAGAGATACACTCTAAAAAGGCATGCTGTAGAGTTTATCTGGTTAATATAGTTAAAGTACTCAGAAGATAAAATGTGCTGCATTAATTCTACATTCCATTATTGCTAATAAAGGCTCAACTTTCATACATCGGAATATCTAGAAAGGGACATTTGATTCATGATGAGTCAAGAGTGATTTAAAATGTTGACCCTGGCTCTAAGCATAGCCAGAGTTTTATGTGAATCATATAATGCAATAATTGCTATGGTAACTACTCATTTATATTAATTAGAGGAGTAAATAGAGTTCTGTAATACATATTCCAGACTAATGCCAAGAGCATAAGTAAGATCTCCCCATTGAAAGGATTAATTGATGTACTTGCCTTGTAGAAAAATTTACTTTTTTCCCTTCATAAGTATATTTAGTCCATTTAAAGCAATTTTCTTTTATACTCCCTTTCCCTTCTGCTTTGCTCTGCCTCTGGGATTTCAATGCAATTAGCCATTTGTGTTGAGGAAAAGAAGACCTTAATATGCAGGAATACTGAGAGTTTTTTAATGACTAAATAATGGCAACAAATGCTTCTGGAGCTTTGGATACTACAGTAATTCTCCTATAAAGTGCAAAACGTTAAAGGCGATGTTATCAGGTGACTTTAAAGCTATCATTTGGAAAATGTGAAGACATATATATTTTGCATATATTGAATTCTTAACTTTGTCAGGAGCCAAAGGGGAAAANAACTAGACAGTCCTTTCCTGGTCATAATGGGTCAAGCACAGATTGGCTAAGTCCTTGTCAAATACAACTTCGACATGTCTCTATTCTGTCTTCCACAACCTAATTCTCTATAACTCTCTACCCTAGCAAGCTCAGCTGTGGCACATGTATTTATATGAACTTCTAGCTCATATAAGATAAAAGAATAATGTCTTGAGGCTCACTCTCTCACCTAAAAGATGGGGTAACAGATAAGCTAGTGAACTTATGTGAGACTATACCATAAATCAATGATAGACTTTGTGCAGTGGGTACCTGTGACTACCATGGCCAGCAGAATCACAGTCTGCAAGAGCCAAGAAGGCAGCCTGGTTCAACATGGTTAAGTAGACAGTGTTGGCTAAAACTTCAGGAGTCTGACCCTGAGTAGTTGACCTTAAGTATATTTAAGCACAGTACAACTTGGAAAAATTTTCCTGATGATAATTTACTCAATCTCATGTTCATAATAAAGTCAGTAATCTAAATAAAGGTTGGATGTGACTACACAGAAACTCTTTGTAAAGTACATGTGACAACATCAATAAAGATGAGTTCTGTACCTTGGTTGAGAAAAGCAGGCTTACAATCAGCATCTGAGGAAGGTTCCTGTGTGGTCTCTGGTTACTAGGCTATTAACCATGTCCACCACTCCCAACCTACTGGGAGGATAGCAGGTTATGCAGTCCTTCCTTTGAAGGAACAAACCTATGTGTTTAACAGTCCAGGTTCCTTAGGGCTTAACAGTAAGCAGAAGATCATTTGTGCCTCCTACAGCTTAGGGCAATAGAGTGAGTTTCCTGGTCCCTGAGCTAAGGCTTTCTCTGTCATTTTATGAAATCTTTTTTGTCATCATTAGGTAGATTCATGGCAAATTCTGCTGAAACTGGCCCCACACCTCCATGAAGAGATGGCCATTTGATTCTATATCCTTATTTTTGTATCTGAATTCCCTGATAATATGTTATCATCGCTGTATTACAAGTTCTACATTTACTCCTGTAGAAAATTATTCATTGACCATTTATTCTATGTTGTAATGGTTGGCTTCAATTGTCAACTCGACAAAACAGAAATTTCCTTGGAACAGAGTCTCAATGAAGGATTATCTATGTTGTGTTGGCCTGTGGGCCTGCCTGGGGAAGGAATTGTATTAAGTTATTTCTCCCTTAAGCTGCTTTTTTTTCCCTCAATTTTTATTAGATATTTTCTTCATTTACATTTCAAATGCTATCCCGAAAGTCCCCTATACCCTCCCCTGCCCTGCTCCCCTACCCACTCACTCCCACTTCTTGGCCCTGGTGTTCTCCTGTATTGGGGCATATAAAGTTTGCAATACCAAGGGGCCTCTCTTCCCAATGATGGCCAACTAGGCCATCTTCTGATACATATGCAGCTAGAGACATGAGCTCTGGTGGTACTGGTTAGTTCATATTGTTGTTCCACCTATAGGGTTGCAGAACCCTTCAGCTCCTTGGGTACTTTCTCTAGCTCCTCCATTGGGGGCCCTGTGTTCCATCCAATAGATGACTGTGAGCATCCACTTTTGTATTTTCCAGGCACTGGCCTAGCCTCCCACGAGACAACTATATCAGGGTCCTTTCAGCAAATTGTCTGGGTATTTCGTCACAGTAAGAGAAATGAAACTAAGACAGATGATATGATAGATTTCGTTGAAAATTTTATGAGATTTAGAATAACCATGGAACCATATCTATGGGTATGAGGCTATTTCCAGAAATTTTTAGCAAATAAGACGACACTAACTCTGAATTTGAGTGGCACCATCCCATGGGATAGGATTCTGGACCGAATAAGAAGTAGGAAGTGAGTTAACTGTGCAGATGCCATGTAACCACCACCCCATACCACTGCTGACATGCCTTCCCTTTCAGGGTAGAGTTTATATCCTCAAACTGTGAGCTAAACAACAGAAACCAAAAACAAAAATCAAAAATCTTTTCTCCCTAAGTTGCTTTTGACTGAGAATTTTGGCAACAGCAATGAAAAAATGTAATAAAATGGATTTTAGCCACAATATTTTCCAAGTGACTTAGTTCCTATGCTTTACCCTAATGAACTATCTAAGGCTGGGTAATATTGTGAAGAAAAGAGATTAATGTGCTGTCTTAGTCAGGGTTTCTATTCCTGCACAAACATCATGACCAAGAAGCAAGTTGGGGAGGAAAGAGTTTATTCGGCTTACACTTCCATACTGCTGTTCATCACCAAAGGAAGTCAGGACTGGAACTTAAGCAGGAGCTGATGCAGAAGCCATGGAGGGATGTTCTTTACTGGCTTGCTTCCCTTGGCTTGCTCAGCCTGCTCTCTTATAGAACCCAAGACTGCCAGCCCAGAGATGGTCCCACCCACAAGGGGCCCTTGATCACNTGAGAAAATGCCTCACAGCTAGATCTCATGGAGGCATTTCCCCAACTGAAGCTCCTTTCTCTGTGATAACTCCAGCTGTGTCAAGTTGACATAAACCTAGCCAGTACATGTGCATATATGATATTGTTCTTGTTAGAGTTGCAGTGTTTTGTGAGACATTATATATTACAAGACAGGGTGTACATGCATTTATATCTTCCACCCTGCTAAGCAGATAACACTAATTGAATCCTATAAAGGCCTATTCCTGAAGCACTATAGTTAGATTGGACTTTTACCATCTTGATATTTCATAATGGGGACTAAGCTTATATACATGAATACTTGGAGCCATGGTAAAAAGCTGTGTAAACCCTACAGCTGAGATAAGTTTTTCAGGATCATGCTGGACTCAAATGACATTTAGACAATGGTAGAATGTTAAACACTGAGCCACAAACTTTGAAGAAATGTTGATTATTTTTCTCCTTACTCAAATGCCTAAGAATGGCTAAGGCTTGGCCTTAATACGTCATTGATTATTTATTTATTTATTTACTTACTTACTTATTTATTTATTCTTGTTAATTTTCTCTTGTTATTGCTATGCACTGACTTCTCTATATTGACTGATCAAAGAAAAGCAAACCTAATTCCTCAGAAACTGCACAATAACAAAATTGTAACAGAAACACAGCTCAAATTTGATAGGATTATTTCTGGAACTCCCAAGGGAAGTATTTCAAAGATGGCAGGCTAGTGTATGCTGCAGTAACAAAAAGCCCTAACCACAGTATGATGCATCAAATGTTTATTTTTTACTCATGATATATTTTCAACATGGATCATCAGGAAGGCTTTGCTAATTGCTTATGTTTAGAGACTAAAGCTAGTAGAAGTTCAGCATCAATGTGTGATCTCATGTTTACCTTACCAAATGTAAGATTATGAAACAAATTGCATCAAAAATTAAAGGTGATATATCCAGTCTTAGGGACAAATTGTACATTTTTCTAAACTAAATTATTGTTTATTAAACTAATAAAATTTATTTTAAAATATACAACTCAATCGCTTCTCAGCCTTTTGGCTAAGATCAAGTGTAAAATATACAACTCAGCATTGACATTTTTTATGTCATCAAAATAATTTATAATAGCTAAACGCCCCTTAAATATACATAATGTCTTCTGAAGCTAAAACTAATAAGCACTCAACCAGTTTTTAAAATCTATTTGTAACATTAAACATGATAGAAGTAAAAAAAAAATCTTTATGAGGTCCTCTATAAAAGAAAATTGTACAAGTTTTCTAATTAGACAGAAACTGTTCCATCTCAAAGGGAGAATATGCAGTGTAATTGTGGTTTCATAGAATGAATTGAGCAGAGTTTCTTCTGCTTTTATTTTGTGGAATAGTTTGAAGAGTATTGGTGTATTAGGTCTTCTTTGAAGGTGTGATAGAACTCTGCACTAAACCCATCTAGTCCTGGGTTTTTGTTGTTGTTGTTGTTGTTGTTGTTGTTGTTGTTGTTGTTGTTGTTGGGAGACTTTTAATGATTGCTTCTATTTCTTTAGTGGATCTGGGACTGTTTAGATCATTAATCTGATCCTGATTTAACCTTGGTACCTGGTATCTGCCTTCATTTTCATTAGATTCTAAAAAAGTCATTAATTTTTTTCTTTATTTTTTTCTTTGACCAAGTTATCATTGAGAGCATTGCTCAGCTTTCATGTATATGTGGGCTTTCTATTGTTTTTGTTGCTACTGAAGACTAGCCTTACTCCATGGTGATCTGATAGGGTGCATGGGATTATTTCAGTCTTCTTGTATCTGTTGAGGCCTGTTTTGTGACTGATTATATGGTAAATTTTGGAGAAGATACCATGAGTTGCTGAGAAGAAGGTATATTCTTTTATTTTAGGATGAAATGTTCTCTATATATCTTAAATCCATTTGGTCCATAACTTCTGTTAGTTTCAATGTGTCTCTGTTTACTTTGTGTTCCCATGATCTGTCCATACATGAGAGTGGGGTGTTGAATTCTCCCAATATTATTGTGTGAGGTACAATGTGTGCTTTGAGCTTTAGTAAAGTTTTTTTCTTTCTTTTAATGTGGGTGCCCTTGCATTTGGAGCATAGATGTTCAGAATTGAGAGTTTATCCTAGTAGATTTTTCCTTTGATGAGTATGAAGTGCCCTTCCTTGCCTGTTATGACTTTTGCTTGAAAGTCCGTTTTATTTGATATTAGAATGGCTATTCCAAGTTGTTTCTTGGGACCATTTGCTTCAAAAAAAATTCCATCTTATTACTCTGAGGTAGGGTCTGTCTTTTTCACTTAGGTTTGTTTCCTGTATGCGGCAAATTGCTGGGTCCTGTTTATGTATCCAGTCTGTTAGTCTATGGCCTTTTATTGGGGAATTGAGTCCATTGATCTTAAGAGATATTAAGGAATAGTGATTGTTGCTTCCTGTTGTTTTTGATGTGATTTTTATGTTTGTGTAACTATCTTCTTTTGGGTTTGTTGAAAGAAGATTACTTTCTTGCTTTTTCTAGGGTGTAGTTTTCTGTCTTGTATTGTTGTTTTCCAACTATTATTCTTTGTAGGGCTGGATTTATGGAAAGAGAATGTATAAATTTGTTTCTCACATGGAATATCTTGGTTTCTCCATCTATGGTTATTGAGAGATTTTTCTGGGTGTAGTAGCCTGGGAAGGCAATTGTGTTCTCTTAGGGTGTGTATGACATCTGCCCAGGATCTAACTTCTTGAGTTCTTTGTATATATTAGATATTAGCCCTCTATCAGATTTAGGATTGGTAAAGATCTTTTCCCAAACTGTTGGTTGCTGTTTTGTTCTTTTGACAGTTTCCTTTGCCTTACAGAAGCTTTGCAATTTTATGAGGTCCCATTTGTCAATTCTTGATCTTAGAGCATAAGCCATTGGTGTTCAGGAACTTTCCACTGTGCTCATGTGTTTGAGGCTTTCCCCCACTTTCTCTTCTATTAGATGTAGAGGGCCGCGCCTGAGTCAGCTCAGGCACCATTCTAAGATGGTGCCGACATCCTGTACAGAGCAAGTAAACAACCCGAAGACATCCTGTTACCACCCCCTGTACAGAGCTAGTAAACAACCCAAAAGCACATGCCCCTGCTGCTTAACCACTGCCCAGCCCGGGGCTTAACATGAGTGATGGCCCAGCAGCCAATCCGGTTAAGACACGCCTCCTCCTTGGCTATATAAGCTGAGGCTTTTCCGGCCTCTTGGTCTTCCTCTTTCAAGGCTTCAATAAAGCAGTCTGTAGAAGGATCCTGGCATTGGTGTGTTTTCCTGCTGGCAGGAAGGTAGTGCGACGCACAATTAGATTCAGTGTATCTGGTTTTATGTGGAGGTCCTTGATCCACTTGAATTTGAGCTTTGTACAGGCAAATAAGAATGGATCAATTTTCATTCTTCTACATGCTAACTGCCAGTTGTGCCAGCACCATTTGTTGAAAATGCTGTCTTTTTTCCACTGGATGGTTTTAGCACCTTTGTCAAAATCAAGTGACCATAGGTGTGTGTGTAGGTTCATTTCTGGGTATTCAATTCTATTCCATTGATCTACCTGCCTGTCACTGTATCAATACCATGCAGTATTTTTTTTTTTGTTTGTTTGTTTGTTGTTCTTTTTTCACTATTGCTCTGTAATAAAGCTTGAGTTCAGGGATGGTGGTTCACCCAGAAGGTCTTTTATTGTTGAAAATAGTTTTCACTCTCCTGGGTTATTTGTTATTCCAAATGGATTTGCAAATTGCCCTTTCTAACTTTATGAAGAATTCAGTTGGAATTTTGATAGGAATTGCACAGATTCTGTAGATTGCTTTGGCAAGATGGCCATTTTTACTATATTAATCCTGCCAATCCATGATCTTTCCCTCTGGGGTCTTCTTTGATTTTTTTTCTTCAGAAACTTGAAGTTCTTGTCATGCAGATCTTTCACTTGTTTGGTTAGAGTCACATCAAGATATTTTATATTTGTGACTATTGTGAAGGATGTCCTTTCCCTAATTTCTTTCTCAGCCCATTTATCCTATGAGTATAGAAAGGCTACTGATTTGAGTTAATTTTATATCCAGCTACTTTGCTGAAGTTCTTTATCAGTTATAGGAGTTCTCTGGTGGAGTTTTGTGGTCATTTAAGTATACTATCATAACATTTGCAAATAGTGATTTTTTTTTACTTCTTCCCTTCCAGTTTGTATGCCTTTGACCTCCTTTTGTTGTCTAATTGCTCTGGCTAGAACTTCAAATACTGTATTGAATAGATATGGAGAGAGTGGCAGCCTTATCTAGTCCCTGATTTTAGTGGGATTGCTTCAAGTTTATCTCCATTTAGTTTGATGTTGGCTACAGGTTTGCTCTATATTGTGTTTACTATGTTTACATATGGGCCTTGAATTCCTGATATTTCCAAGACTTTTAACATGAAGGGATATTGAATTTTGTCAAATGCTTTTTCAGCATCAACTGAATGCTCACGTATTTTTGTTTTGTTTTGTTTTGTTTTGTTTTTGAGTTTATGTACTCAATTAAATGGATGGATTTCCATATATTGACCACCCCTGCATTCCTCAGATGAAGCCTATTTGACCATGATGGATGATCACTTTGATGTGTTCTTGGATTCAGTTTGTGAGAATTATATTGCATATTTTTTGCATCAATATTCATAAGGGAAATTCATATAAAGTTCTCTTTCTTTGTTCGGTATTTATGCAGTTTTGGTATCAGTGTAACTGTAGCTCTATAGAACAAATTGGGTTGTGTTCCTTCTGTTTCCAAAGCTCAAGTCCAAATGGATCAAGAACCTCCACATAAAACCAGATACACTGGATCTAATGGAAGAGAAAGTAGGGAGCCACATCCCTCAGAGTCCAGTCTGCTAGCAGACTGCGAAGGGTGAGTGAGCTGACTGCAGAATCCACACAGCTTCTGGGACAGGCAGAAGCTACACAGCTGCTGGGACAGACCCAGTTTCGGGCTCTAGACATGCTGGCACCTTCCCTAGCAGAGGAGAGGTGTCTGCCCCTGAGGGCACTGCCTCCTGGAGCACATGAGGGAGCCATCTTGGGTCCCAGGTGCCTCAGAGACCAGTCTGTGCAGGTGAGCATGCAGACTGCAGAGGCAACACATCTTCTAGGACAGGCCCTGTCTTGGGCCTTCATCTTGAGCCAGGAGGCAGGTCTGAACACCAGAGCTCTGTGCACCTTCCCTGCAAGAGGAGACCTTGCCTGCAGAGATTACACTGACCACTGAGACTCAGGAGAGAGCTGGACTCGCAGGACTGCTGACAGAGGCTAAGAGAATCACAGGAGGAACAAGCTCAAACCAGAGACAACTATAACAACTTACACCAGAGATTACCAGATGGTGAAAGGCAAACATAAGAATCTTAATAACAGAAACCAAGGCCATGCACCATCATCAGAACCCAGCACTCCCACCTCAGCCAGTCCTGGATACCCTAACACATCTGAAAAGAAAGACTCAGATTTAAAATCATAACTCATGATGCTGGTATTGGATATTAATAAGGACATAAATGACTCACTTAAAGAAATACAGGAGAATACTGCTAAAGAGGTAGAAGTCCTTAAAGAGGAAACACAAAAATCCCTTAAAGAACTACAGGAAAACACAACCAAACAGGTGATGGAATTGAACAAAACCAACTAAGACCAAAAAGGGAAGTAGAAACAATAAAGAAATCCAAAATGAGACAACTCTGGAGATAGAAATGCTAGGAAAGAAATCAGGAACCATAGATGTGAGCATCAACAACAGAATATAAGAGATGGAAGAGAGAAACTCAGGTGCAGAAGATTCCACAGAGAACATGGGCACAACAATCAAAGAAAATGCAAAATGCAAATGATCCTAACTCAAAACATCCAGGATATCTAGAACACAATGGGAAGACCAAAACTACGGATAATAGGGGTAGATAAAAAAAAAAAAAAAAAAAAAAAAAAAAAAGATTTTCAACTTAAAGGGCCAGCAAATGTCTTCAACAAAATAATAGAAGAAAACTTCCCAAACATAAAGAAAGAGATGCCCATGAACATACAAGAAGTCTAGAGAACTCCAAATAGACCAGACCAGAAAAGAAATTCCTCCTGACACATAAAAATCAGAACGACAAATGCACTAAATAAAGACAGAATATTAAAAGCAGTAATGTGAAAAGGTCAAGTAACATATAAAGGCATGCCTATTACAATTACACCAGAATTCTCACCAGAAACTATGAAAACCAGATGATCCTGGACAGATGTTATGCGGACCCTAAGAGAACTCAAATGCCAGGCCAGGCTACTATACTCAGCAAAATTCTCAATTACCATAGATGGAGAAATCAAAGTATTCCATGATAAAACCAAATTCACCCAATATTTTTCCATGAATCCAGCCCTTCAAAGGATAATAAAGGGAAAACAGCAACACAAGGATGGAAACTACACCCTAGAAAAAGCAAGAAAGTAATCCTTCAACAAACCTAAAAGAAGACAGCCCCAAGAACAGAATCTCAAATTTAACAACAAAAATAATAGAAAGCAATAATTACTTTTCTTTAATTTCTCTTAACATCAATGGACTCAATTATCCAATAAAAAGACATCGACTAATAGACTGGCTACACAAAGAGGACCCAACATTTTGCTGCTTCCAGGAAACCCACCTCAGGGAAAAAGACAGACACTACCTCAGAGTGAAAGGCTGGAAAACAATTTTCCAAGCAAATGGTCTGAAGAAACAAGCTGGAGCACCCATTCTAATATCGGATAAAATTGATTTCCAACCCAAAGATATCAAAAAAGACAAGTAGGGGCACTTTATACTCATCAAAGGTAAAGTCAACCAAGATGAACTCTCAATTCTGAATATCTATGCTCCAAATGCAAGAGCAGCCACATTCATTAAAGGAACTTTAGTAAAGCTCAAAACACACATTGAACCTCACACAATAATAGTGGGAGACATCAACATCCCACTTTCACCAATGGGTAGATCCTGGAAACAGAAACTAAACAGAGACACATGGACAATAACAGAAGTTATGGAACATTTAATAAATGTCTACAGAACATTTTATCTTAAAACATAAGGATATAACTTTTTCTCAGTGCCACATGGTACCTCCTCCAAAATTGACCATATAATTGATTACAAAACAGGCCTCCACAGATACAAAAATATAGAAATTATCCCATGCATCCTATCTGACTACCATGGATTAAGGCTGATCTTCAATAACAACATAAATAATAGAAAGCCAACATTCACGTGAAAACTGAACAACACTCTACTCAGAGATTCCTTGGTCAAGGATGAAATTAAAAAAAATTAAAGAATTTCTAAAGTTTAATGAAAATGAAGCCACAACAGACCCAAACTTATGGGATACAATGAAAGCAGTCCTAAGAGGAAAACTCATACCCCTGAGTGCCTCCAAAAGAAACCAGAGAGAGCATACACTAGCAGCCTGACAGCACACCTAGAAGCTCTAGAACGAAAGGAAGCAAATTTACCCAAGAGGAGGAGACAGCAGGAAATAATCAAACTCAATGGCAAAATCAACCAAGGGAAAACAAAAAGAACTATTCAAAGAATCAACCAAAGCAAGAGCTGGTTCTTTGAGAAAATCAACAAGATAGATAAATACTTAGCCAGACTAACTAGAGGGCATCCTAATTAACAAAAATCAGAAATGAAAAAGGAGACTTAACAAAAGAACCTGAGGAAATTCAAAACATCATCAGATCCTGCTACGAAAGGCTATATTCTACAAAATTGGAAAACCTGGATGAAATGGACAACTTCCTAGACAGATACCAGTTATGAAAGTTAAACCAGGATCAGATTAACAATCTAAACAGTCCCACTTCCTCTAAAGATATAGAAGCATTCATCAATAGACCCCCCCCCCAAAAAAAAAAGCCCAGGTCCAGATGGGTTTAGTGCAGAGTTCTATCAGATCTTTAAAGAAGACCTAATTTTAACTCTCCTCAAACTACTCCACAAAATAGAAACAGAAGGTTCTCTATCCAATTCATTCCATGAAGCCACAATTACTCTGATAACTAAACCACACAAAAAAATCCATGAAAGAAGAGAACTTCAAACCAATTTCCTGTATGAATATTGAAGCAAAAATACTCAATAAAATCCTCTCAAACTGAATCCAAGAACACATCAAAACAGTCATCCATCATGACCAAGTAGGCTTCATCCCAGGGATGCAGGGATGTTTTAATATATGGAAATCCATCAATAATCCATTATATAAACAAACTCAAAGACAAAAACCACATGATCATCTTCTTAGATGCTGAGAAAACATTCCACAAAATCCAACACTCTTTCATTATAAAAGTCATTGAAAGATCAGGAATTCAAGGCCCATACCTAAACATAATAAAAGCAATCTATAGCAAACCAGTAGCCAACATCGAACTAAATGGAGAGAAACTCAAAGCTATCCCACTAAAATCAGGGACTAGGCACAGCTGCCCTCGTTTTCTAGTACTTGAAGTTCTAGCCAGAGCAATTTGACAACAAAAAGAGATCAAGGGGATTCAAATTGGAAAGGAAGAAGACAAAATATTACTATTTGCAGATGATATGATAGTATATATAAGTAACCCCAAATATTTCACCAGAGAACTCCTAACCCTGATAAACAGCTTCAGTGCAGTATCTTTATATAAAATAAACAAATCAATGGCCTTTCTCTACACAAAGGATAAACAGGCTGAGAAAGAAATTAGGGAAACAACACCCTTCACAATAGTCACAAATAATATAAACTACCTTGGTGTGACTCTAACTAAGGAAGTGAAAGACCTGTATGACAAGAACTTCAAGTCTCTGAAGAAAGAAATTGAAGATCTCAGAAGATGGAAAGATCTCCCATACTCATGGATTCGCAGCATTAATATAAACAAAATGGCTATCCTGCTAAAAGCAATCTACAGATTCAGTGCAATCCCCATCAAAATTCTAACTCAATTTTTCACTGAGTTAGAAAGGGCAATTTGCAAATTTATATGGAATAATAAAAAAACTAGGCTAGCAAAAACTATTCTCAACAATAAAAGAATCTCTAGGGGAATCACCATACCTGACATTAAGCTGTACTACAGAGCAATTATGATAAAAACTGCATGGTGCTGATATAGCAACACACATGCAGATCAATGGAATAGAATTGAAGACCCAGAAATGAATCCACATACCTATGGTTACTTGATCTTTGACAAGGGAGCTAAAACCATCCAGTGGAAAAAAAAGACAGCATTTTCAACAAATGGTGCTGGCACAACTCATGGTTATCATGTAGAAAAATGTGAATTGACACATTCTTATCTCCTTGCACAAAGCTCAAGTCTAAGTGGATCAAAGACCACCACATAAAATCAGAGACACTGAAATTTATAGAGGAGAAAGTGGGGAAAACTCTCGAAGATATGGGCACAGGATTAAAATTCCTAAACAGAACAGCACTCAGGAGGCAGAGGCAGGTGGATTTATGAGTTCAAGGCCAGCCTGGTCTACAAAATGAGTTCCAGTACATCCAGAGCTAAGCAGAGAAACCCTGTCATGAAAAACGAATAAAAAAAAAATTGACAAATGGGACCTCAAAATTGCAAAGCTTCTCTAAGGCAAAAGACACTGTTAATAAAAAGGCCCCGGGGGACAGCACTGGGGAAATAGAGGATCTGCTAGACAAGGAGCAGAGGTCCCTTCTGGTCCCTGCCAGTGTCTGGTTACCTTGGGCACACAGTCTGTGCACTCCCCAACTGTCCCTAGAGGACTCCCCATGCAATCTTGGGACCACCAGTGAGTGGAGCACAACATAGGTTCCAATCTAATCACGTGGGAACTGGGACAGCACTGGGGAAATAGAGGATCTGCTAGACAAGGAGCATAGGTCCCTTCCAGTCCACGCCACTGCCCGGTTACCTTGGGCATACAGTCTGCGCACACCCCCACTGTCCCTAGAGGACTAGATGCGATCTTGGGACCACTGACCAGACAGCTCCAAGGTCCTCAAAGGAGACACCACTCCCAGGCCTTGTAACATGCCCAGGATATTAGGACAACAGTATCCCAGGGTAACAGGAGGTGGGTCACACCAGTATTACAGGGTCTCCGTGGAACGTGACTGCCAAGATCTCAGGCACTCCCAGAATATCAGGTTCACAGGAGCCCACAATCAAAGGATCACAGTATAAGCTGGTCTCAGAGGAGTCCAAAATCAACTGGGATTATAAGAAGGACAGGATCTCATCAGGTATATTGAGGACAGCAAGCACCTGAGATAATCAGATGGCAGGAGGCAAGCTTAAGAACAGAAGCAACTGAAACCAGGGTTACTTGACATCATCAGAACCAAATTCTCCCACCATGGCAAGTCCTGGATACACCATCACACCAGAAAGCAAGACATGGATCAAAAGTCACTTCTCATGATGATGATGGAGGACTTCAAGAAGGAATTACAGGAAGACACAGGTAAACAACTAGAAGCATTTAAAGAGGAAACACAAAAATCCCTTAGAGAGATACAGGAAAACAATACCAAGCGGGAGATGGAATTGAAGAAAACCATCCAGGACCTAAAAACAGAACTAGAAACAATAAAGAAAACCCAAAAGGAGATAACCCTGGAGATAGAAACCCTAGGAAAGAAATCAGGGAACATAGATACAAGCATCAGCAACAGAATACAAGAGAGGGAAGAGAGAATCTCAGGTGCAGAAGATTCCATAAAGAACATGGGCTTAACAATCAAAGAAAACGCAAAATGCAAAAAGATCCTAACTCAAAATATCCAGGAAATCCAGGACACAATGAGAAGACCAAGCCTACAGATAATAGGAGTAGATGAGAATGAAGATTTTCAAATTAAAGGGCCAGCAAATATCTTCAACAAAATTATAGAAGAAAACTTTCCATACCTAAAGAAAGAGATACCCATAAACATTGAAAAAGCCTACAAAACTCCAAATACACTGGATCAGAAAAGAAATTCCTCCCAACACATAATAATCAGAACAACAAATGCACTAAATAAAGACAGAATATTAAAAGCAGTAAGGGAAAAAGGTCAAGTAACATATAAAGGCAGGCCTATTAGAACTACTCCAGACTTCTCACCAGAGACTATGAAAGCCAGAAGATCCTGAACAGATATTATGCAGACACTAAGAGAACACAAATGCCAGCCCAGGTTACTATACCCAGCAAAACTCTCAATTACCAAAGATGGAGAAACCAGAGTATTACATGACAAAATCAAATTCACACAATATCTTTCCACAAATCCAGCCCTTCAAAGGATAATAACGGAAAAGCACCAATACAAGGACCGAAACTATGACCTAGAAAAAGCAAAAAAGTAATTATTCAACAAACCTAAAAGAAGGCAGCCACAAGAACAGAATCCCAACTCTAACAACAAAAATGACAGGAAGGAACAATTACTTTTCCTTAATATGTCTTAACATCAATGGACTCAATTCCCCAATAAAAAGACATAGACTAACAGACTGGCTACACAAACAGGACCCAAAATTTTGCTGCCTACAGGAAACACAACCTCAGGAAAAAAGACAGACACTACCTCAGAGTGAAAGGCTGGAAAACAATTGTCCAAGAAAACAGTCTGTAGAAACAAGCTGGAGTAGCCATTCTGATATTGAATAAAATTGACTTTCAACCCAAAGTTATCAAAAAAGACAAAGAGGGGCATTCATATTCATTAAAGGTAAAATCTTCAAAGAGGAAATCTCAATTCTGAATATGCTCTGAATGCAAAGGCAGCCACATTCATTAAAGAAACTTTAATAAAGCTCAAAGCACACATTTCACCTCATACAATAATAGTGGGAGACTTAAACACCCCACTCTCATTAATGGACAGATCCTGGAAACAGAAACTAAACAGAGACACAGTGAAACTAACACAAGCTACGAAACAAATGGATTTAACAGATATCTACAGAACACTTTATCCTAAAACAAAAGGATATACCTTCTTCTCAGCACCTCATGGCACCTTCTCCAAAAGTGACCATATAATTGGCCACAAAACAGGCCTCAACAGATACAAAAATACTAAAATTATCTCATGCATCCTATCATCACCATGGACTAAGGCTGATCTTCAATAACAACATAAATAACGAACACCAACATTCATGTGGAAACTGAACAACACTCTTACTCAAAGATACCTTGGTCAAGGAAGAAATAAAGAAAGAAATTAAAGACTTTCTAGAGATTTTTTTTTTTGGTTTTTTTTTTTTTTTTTTTTTTTTTTTTTTTTTTTTTTTTTTTTTTTTTTTTTTTTTTTTTTTTTTTTTTTTTTTTTTTTTTTTTTTTTTTTTTTTGGTTTTTTGAGACAGGGTTTTTCTGTATAGCCCTGGCTGTCCTGGAACTCACTTTGTAGACCAGGCTGGCCTCGAACTCAGAAATCCACCTGCCTCTGCCTCCCGAGTGCTGGGATTAAAGGCGTGCGCCACCGAGATTAATGATAATGAAGCCACAACATACCCAAACTTATGGGACACATATGAAAGCATTGCTAAGAGGTAAACTCATACCTCTGAGTTCCTTCAAAAAGATACTAGAGAGAGCATACCCTAGCAGCTTGACTGCACACCTAAAAGCTCTAGAACAAATGGAAGCAAATTCACCCAAGAGGAATAGACGGCAGGAAATAATCTAACTCAGGGCTAAAATCAACAAAGTAGAAACAAAAAGAACTATTCAAAGAATCAATCTAACCAGGAGCTGGTTCTTTGAGAAAGTAAACAAGATAGATAAACCCTTAGCCAGACTCACTAGAGGGCACATGGACAGCATCCTAATTAACAAAATCAGAAATGAAAAGGGAGACATAAGAACAGATCCTGAGAAAATCCAAAACACCATCAGATCCTTCTACAAAAGGCTATATTCAAATAAATTGGAAAATATGGATTAAATGGACAAATTTCTAGAGAGATACCAAGTACCAAAGTTAAATCACAATCAGATTAATGACCTAAACAGTCCTATATCTCCTAAAGAAATAGAAGCAGTCATTAATAGTCTCCCAACCAAAAAAAGCCCAGAACCAGATGGGTTTAGCACAGAGTTCTATCAGACCTTCAAAGAAGACATTATTCCAGTTCTTCTCAAACTATTCAACAGAATAGAAAGTGAAGGTACGCTACCCAATTCATTCAATGAAGCCACAATTACTCTGATACCTAAACCACATAAAGACACATCATAGATGGAGAACTTCAGACCAATTTCCTTTATGAACATCGATGCAAAAATACTCCATAAAATCCTTGCACACCGAATCCAAGAACACATAAAAAAAGATCATCCATCATGACCAAGTAGGCTTCATCCCAGGAATACAGGAATGATTTAATATACAGAAATCCATCACTGTAATCCACTATATAAACAAACTCAAAGATAAAAACCACATGATCATCTCCTTAGATACTGAGAAAGCATATGACAAAATCCAAAAGCCATTCATGATAAAAGCCTTGGAATGATCAGGAATCCAAGGCCCATACCTAAACATAATAAAAGCAATCTACAGCAAACCAGTAGCCAACATCAAACTGAACGTTGAGAAGATGGAAGCAATCCCACTGAAATCAGGGACTAGACAAGGCTGCCCACTTTCTCCCTACCTATTCAATATAGTACTTGAAGTCCTATGCAGATAAATTCAACAACAAAAGGAGCTAAAGGGCATACAAATTGGAAAGGAAGAAGTCAAAATATCATTATTTGCAGATGATATGAGAGTATATATAAGTGACCCTAAAAACTCCACCAGAGAACTCCTAAACCTCATAAATATCTTCAGTGAAGTAGCTGGATATAAAATTAACTCTAACAAATCAATGGCCTTTCTCTATACAAAGGATGAATTGGCTGATAAACAACACCTTTCACAATAGTCATAACCAATATAAAATATAAAATATAAAATATCTCAGTGTGACTCTAACTAAGAAAGTGAAAGATCTGTATGATAAGAACTTCAAGTCTCTGAAGAAAGAAATTGAATAAGATCTCAGAAGATGGAAAGATTTCCTATGCTCATGGATTGGGAGGGTCAATAGTAAAAATGGCTATCTTGCCTAAAGCAATCTACAGATTCAATGCAATCCCCATCAAAATTCCAACTCAAATCTTCACAGAGTTAGTAAGGGTTATTTGCAAGTTCATCTGGAATAACAAAAAACCTAGGATAGACCCGCCACCCCGCCATCTTTTCTCTGAGCCCAGCGGACACAGCTAGGGACATCCCAGGACTTTAAGATCGCATCGGGGTTACGTGTGAGTGCAGTGCAGAGGTGTGGGGAGCATCGGGTCAGCGGTTGCCCCCAGAGGCAGGATCCAAGAACTCCGCCCCACCGGAGGCTGGGCCTCTCCCAGCCAGAGCACCTGCCACCCCGCCCTCTTTCCTCTGAGCCCAGCAGACACAGCTAGGGACATACCAGGACTTTAAGATCGCATTGGGATTAAGCGTGAGTGCAGTGCAGAGGTGGTTTTGGGAGCATCGGGTCAGCAGTTGCCCCCAGAGGCAGGATCCGAGAACTCTGCCCCACCGGAGTCTGGGCCTCTCCCAGCCAGAGCACCCGCCACCCTGCCATCTTTCCTCTGAACCCAGAGGACACAGCTAGGGACATCCCAGGACTTTAAGATCGCATCGGGGTTACGCGTGAGTGCAGTGCAGAGGTGGTTTTGGGAGCATC
>LR754236.1:0-24652 GCA_902729485.2 Mus minutoides
TTTTTTAATATAACCTTTTGTAGAAGGATCTGATGGTGTTTTGGATTTCCTCAGGATCTGTTGTTATGTCTCCCTTTTCATTTCTGATTTTGTTGGTTTGGATGCTATCCCTGTGCCCTCTAGTGAGTCTGGCCAAGGGTTTGTCTATCTTGTTGACTTTTTCAAAGAACCAGCTCCTGGTTTGATTGATTCTTTGGATAGTTCGTTTTGTTTCCACATGGTTGATTTCACCCCTGAGTTTGATTATTTCCTGCTGTTTACTCCTCTTAGGTGACTTTGCTTCCATTTGTTCTAGAGCTTGCAGATGTGCTGCCAAGCTACTGGTGTAAGCTCTCTCCATTTTTTTTTTTTTGGTAGGAATTCAGATCTATGAATTTACCTCTCAGGAATGCTTTCATTGTGTCCCATAAATTTGGGTATGTTGTGGCTTCATTTTTATTAAACTCTAGAAAGTCTTTAATTTCTTTCTTTATTCCTTCCTTGACCAAAGTATCATTGAGTAGATTGTTGTTCAGTTTCCAAGTGAATGATGGTGTTCTGCTACTTATGTTGTTATTGAAGAGCAGCCTTAGTCCATGATGATCTGATAGAATGCATGGGACAATTTCAATATTTTTGAATCTGTTGAGGCCTGTTTTGTGGCCAATTATGTGATCAATTTTGGAGAAGGTGCCATGAGGTGCTGAGAAAAAGGTATATCCTTTTGTTTTAGGATGAAATATTCTGTAGATATCTGTTAAGTCCATTTGTTTCATAGCTTCCATTAGTTCGACTGAGTCTCTTTTTAGTTTCTGTTTCCAGGATCTGTCCATTGATGAGAGTGGGGTGTTGAAGTCTCCCACTATTATTGTGTGAGGTACAATGTGTGTTTTAAGCTTTACTAAGGTTTCTTTAATGAAAGTGGCTGCCCTTGCATTTGGAGCATAGATATTCAGAATTGAAAGTTCCTCTTGGAAGATTTTGCCTTTGATGAGTATGAAGTGCTCCTCTCTGTCTCTTTTGATAATTTTGGGTTGAAAATCTATTTTATTCGATATTAGAATGGCTACCCCAGCTTTTTTCTTCAGGCCGCTTGCTTGGAATATTGTTTTCCAGCCTTTCACTCTGAGATGGTGTCTGTCGTTTTTCCTGAGGTGTGTTTCTTGTAGACAACAAAATGTCGGGTCCTGTTTGTGTAGCCAGTCTGACAGTCTATGCCTTTTTATCGGAGAATTGAGTCCATTGATATTAAGCGATATTAAGGAACAGTAATTGTTGCTTCCTGTCATTTTTGTTTTAAGAGTTTGGATTCTGTTCTTGTGACTGTCTTCTTTTAGGTTTGTTGAAGGAATACTTCCTTGCTTTCTCTAGGGCAGTTTCCGTCCTTGTATTGGTGTTTTTCTGTTATTATCCTTTGAAGGGCTGGATTTGTGGAAAGATATTGTGTGAATTTGCATTTGTCATGGAATACTTTGTTTTCTCCATCTATGGTAAATGAGAGTTTTGCTGGGTATAGTAGCCTGGGCTGGCATTTGTGTTCTCTTAGTGTCTGTATAATCTCTGTCCATGATCTTCTGGCTTTCATAGTCTCTGGTGAGAAGTCTGGAGTAATTCTGATAGGTCTGCCCTTATATATTACTTGACCTTTTTCCCTTGCTGCCTTAATATTCTGTCTTTTTTTTAGTGCGTTTGTTGTTCTGATTATTATGTGTTGGGGAATTTCTTTTCTGGTCCAGCCTTTTTGGAATTCTATAGGCTTCTTGTATGTTTATGGGCATCTCATTCTTTAGGTATGGAAAGTTTTCTTTTATTATTTTGTTGAAGATATTTGCTGGCCCTTTAGTTTGATAATCTTCCTTCTCATCTACGCCTATTATCCTTAAGTTTGGTCTTCTCATTGTGTCCTGGATTTCCTGTATATTTTGTGTTAGGATCTTTTTGCATTTAGCATTTTCTTTGATTGTCTTGTCTATGCTCCCTATAGAATCTTCTGTGCCTGAGATTCTCTCTTCTATCTCTTGTATTCTGTTGCTGATGCTCGTATCTATGGTTCCTGATTTTTTTCCTATGGTTTCTATCTCCAGGGTTATCTCCTTTTGGTTTTTCTTAATTGTTTCTACTTCCATTTTTAGGTCCTGGATGGCTTTGTTGAATTCAATCGCCTGTTTGGTATTGTTTTCCTGTAACTCTCTAAGTATTTCCTCTTTAAATGCTTCTAGTTGTTTATCTGTGTTTTCGTGTACCTCTCTAAGTTTTTCCTCTTTAAATGCTTCTAGTTGTTTATCTGTGTTTTCCTGTATTTCCTTCTTATGGTCCTCCATCATCATTATGACCAGTGACTTTATATCCATGTCCTGCTTTTCTGGTGTGCTGTTGTATCTAGGACTTGATGTAGTGGGTGATTCTGGATCTGGGGATGCCAAGTACCCTTGGATTCTGTTGCTTCTGTTCTTAAGCTTGCCTCCTGCCATCTCTGTCTTAGGAGACCTGGCGTTGGTGCAGACCAGAAAGGACCCGCTGTTCTGCCCTGGGCCTTTATCAATCTCCTGGCTGATGTATGGAGTTCCACGAGATTGGGCCGGAACAGAGGCTGTGTTCCCCTGCTCACCTCAGGTCCCAAGATAGCTTGGGGAGTCCTGAAAGAGCCTAGGAGAGTACACAGCACCTGTGGCCTGAGACCAGAGCTGGTGCTGGGTGGGCCGGACCAGACCAGAAAGGAGGGGCTGTTCTGCCCTGTGCCACTATCAATCTCCCGGCTGGTGTCTCAGGTTCCAGTAGATTGGGCTAGAACAGAAGCTGTGTCCCCCTGCTCACTTGAGGTCCCCAGATTGCTTGGAGGGTCCCGAAAGAGCCTAAGAGAGTGCACAGCGCCTGAGGCTGGGGCCCTGAGCTCCTGATGTGATCTTAAAGTCTTGAGAGTTGCTGGGCTCAGAGAAAAGATGGTGGGGTGGAGGGTGCTCTGGCTGGGAGAGGCCCAGCCTCCAGTGGGGCGAAGTTCTTGGATCCTACCCCTGCGGGCAACTGTTGACCCACTGCTCCCAACACCAACTCTGCACTCCACTCACCTGTAACCCCGATGCGATCTTAAAGTCCTGGGGTGTGTGAAGGACAGGACAGGCCCTAGATGCGTCCGCTGGGCTCAGAGGAAAGATGGCGGGGTGGGGGGCGCTCTGTCTGGGAGAGGCCCAGCCTCTGGTGGGGCAGAGTTCTTGGATCCTGCCCCTGTGGGCAACTGCTGACCCACTGCTCCCAACACCACCTCTGCATTGCACTCACCTGTAACCCCGATGAGATCTTAAAGTCCTGGGGTGTGTGAAGTGCAGGACAGGCCCTAGCTGCATCCGCTGGGCTCAGAGGAAAGATCGCTGGCCTTTTTTGTTTTTTCTATGGTGTAGTTTCCTCCCTTGTGTTGGTGGTTTCCCTTTATTATCCTTTGAAGGGCTGGATTCATGGAAAGATATTATGTGAATTTGGTTTCATCATGGAATACGTTGATTTCTCCATATATGATAATTGAGGTTTTGCTGGGTATAGTAGCCTGGGCTCACATTTGTGTTCTCTTAGGGTCTGTATTACATCTGTTCAGGATCTTCTGGCTTTCATAGTCTCAGGTGAGAAGTCTGGTGTAATTCTAATAGGCCTGCCTTTATATATTACTTGACCTTTGTACCTTCTGCTTTTAATATTTTATCTTTATTTAGTGCATTTGTTGTTCTGATTTTTATATGTCAGGACAAATTTCTTTTCTGGTCTAGTCTAATTGGAATTCTGTATGCTTCTTGTATGTTCATGGGCATCTCTTTCTTTAGGTTTGGGAAGTTTTCTTCTATTATTTTTTTGAAGATATTTGCTGGCCCTTTAAGTTGAAAATCTTCATTCTTGTCTACTCCTATTATCCATAGGTTTGGTCTTCTCATTGTGTCCTGCATTTCCTGGATGTTTTGAGTTCGGATCTTTTTGCATTTTGCATTTTCTTTGATTGTTGTGCCCATGTTCTCTATGGTATCTTCTGCACCTGAGATTCTCTCTTCCTTCTCTTTTATTCTGTTGCTGATGCTCACATCTATGGTTCCTGATTTCTTTCCTAGGGTTTCTATCTCCAACGCTGTCTCACTTTTGGTTTTCATTGTTTCTACTTCCCTTTTTAGGTGCTAGATGGTTTTGTTCATTTCCATTACCTGTTTGGTTGTGTTTTCCTGTAGTTCTTCAAGGGATTTTTGTGTTTCCTCTTTAAGGGCTTTTATCTCTTAAGCAGTTTTCTCCTGTATTTCTTTAAGTGAGTTATTAATGTCCTTCTTAATGTCCTCTACCAGTACCATGAGATATGATTTTAAATCTCAGTCTTGCTTTTCGGGTGTGTTGGAGTATCCAGGACTGGCTGAGGTGGGAGTGCTGGGTTCTGATGAAGGTGAGTGGTCTTGGTTTCTGTTATTAAGATTCTTTTTTTTTATTTTTATTTTTTTATTTTTTTCCAAATTTTATTAGATATTTTCTTCATTTACATTTCAAGTGTTATCCAGAAAGTTCCCTATATCCTCCCCCCTCCCGGCCCTGCTCCCCTACCCACCCGCTCCCACCCCTTAGCCCCGGCGTTCCCCTGTATTGGGGCATATAAAGTCTGCATAACCAAGGGGCCTCTCTTGCCACTGATGGCCAACTAGGCCATCCTCTTCTATATATTCAGCTAGAGACACAAGCCCAGGGGGTACTAGTTAGTTCATTATTATTCTTCCACCTATAGGGTTGAAGACCCCTTCAGCTCCTTGGGTACTTTCTCTAGCTCCTTCTTCCTTGGGAATCCTGTGTTCCATCTAATAGCTGACCATGAGCTTCCACCTCCATGTTTGCCAGGCATTGGTATATTTTCCCCCGAGACAGCTATATCCGGGCCCTTTCAGCACCATCTTGCTGGCATATGCTATAGTGTCTATGTTTGGTGACTGATTGTGGGATGGATCACTGGCAGCCGCAGTCGTTGGGTCCATCCTTTGGATTGAGCTGCACAAATGCTCCCTTTAACTCTTTCAATGTGTGATTTGTTCTTAATTCTAGGAAGGGGTGACGTGTCCATTTTGCTCTTCCTTCTTCTTGAGTATCATGTGTTTAGTAAATTGTATCTTGGGTAGTCTAGGTTTCTGGGCTAATATCCACATATCAGTGAGTACATGTTATGTGAGTTCTTTTGTGAATGGGTTACTTCACTCAGGATGATGGCCTCCAGATCCATCCATTTGCCTAGGAATTTCATATATTTATTGTTTTTAATANAGTACTCCATTGTGTAAATATACCAAAATTTTTGTATCCATTCCTCTGTTGAGGGACATCTGGGTTCTTTCCAGTTTCTGGCTATTATGAATAAGGCTGCTATGAACATAGTGGAACATGTGTCCTTGTTACCAGATGGAATATCTTCTGGATATATGCCCAGTAGAGGTATTGCAGGATCTTCCAGTAGTACTATGTCTAATTTTCTCAGGAACCACCAGACTGATTTCCAGAGTGGTTGAACCAGCTTGCATTCCCACCTACAATGGGGGAGTGTTCCCCTTTCTCCACATCCACGCCACCTGTTGTCACCTGAATTTTTGATCTTAGCCATTCTTACTGGTGTGAGGTGGAATCTCAATGTTGTTTTGATCTGCATTTCCCTGATGATTAAGGATGTTGAGCATTTTTTCAAGTGCTTCTCAGCCATTCGTTATTCCTCAGTTGAGAATTCTTTGTTTAACTCTGTGCCCCACTTTTTAATGGGGATATTTGATTTTCTTGAGTTCTTTATATATATTGGATATCAGTCCCCTATCTGATTTAGGATTGGTAAAGATCCTTTCCCAGTCCGTTGGTGGCCCTTTTGTCCTGTTGACAATATCTTTTGTCTTACAGAAGCTTTGAAACTTTATGAGGTCCCATTTGTCAATTCTTGGTCTTACAGCACAAGCCTTTGCTGTTTTGTTCAGGAATTTTTCCCCAGTGCCCATATCATCGAGGCATTTCCCCACTTTCTCCTCTATAAGTTTCAGTGTCTCTGGCTTTATGTGGAGGTCCTTCCACCACTTAGACTTGACCTTAGTACAAGGAGATAAGAATGGATCAATTCCTTATGTTTGCCTTTCGCTATCTGGTAATCTCTGAAGTTAGTTGTTACTGTTGTCTCTGGTTGGAGCTTGTTCCTCCTGTGATTCTGTTAGCCTCTGTCAGCAGTCCTGGGAGTCCAGCTCTCTTCTGAGTCTCAGTGGTGGGAATAGTCTCTGCAGGAAAGCTCTCCTCTTACAGGGAAGATGAACCTAGGTCTGGTGTTCTGACCTGCCTCTTGGCTAAAGATGAAGGCCCGATACAGGGCCTGTCCCAGAAGATATGTTGCCTCAAAGGCCTGCAAACTCACCTGCACAGACTGGTTTTTGAGGGACCCAGGACACAAGTTGGCTCCCTCCTAACCTCCGCTAGGCAAAGCCCTCCCTGGCAGACACCTCTCCTCAGGTGAGAAGGGTATCCAGATGTCTAGAGCCGGAAAGTGGGTTTGTCCCAGAAGCTGTGTTGCTTCTGCCAGTCCCAGAAGTTGTGTTGCTTCTGCAGTCCATACTCTCACCTGAGCAGACTGGTCTCTGAGGGACCTGGGACCCAAGTTGGCTCTCTCTAGAGTTCCTGCAGGCAAAGCCCTCCCAGGAAGACACCTCTCCTCTGGAGGGAAGGGTGACTGGATGTCTAGAGCTAGAAACTGGGTCTGTCCCAAAAGCTGTGTTGCTTAGCAGTCTGCTCACTCACCCTGCAGTCTGCTAGCTGACCTGCGCAGACTGGCTTCTGAGTGACCTGGGACCCAAGTTGGCTCCTTTAAGAGCTCTGGCAGGCAAAGCCCTCCTGGAAAGACACCTGTCCTCAGGCAGGGAAGGTGCCCAGATGTCTAGAGCCAGAAACTCGGTCTGTCCCAAAAGCTGTATTGCTTCTGCGGTCTCCTCAGTCACCTTTTGAAGTCCGTGAGCTGACCTGCACAGATTGGTCTCTGAGTGACCTGGGACCCAAGATGGCTCCCTTGCAAGTTCTGGCAGGGAAAGCCTTCCAGGCAGACACCTCTCCTCAAGCAGAGAGGGTGCCCGGATGTCTAGAGCCTGAAATTGGGTTTGTCCCAGAAGCTGAGTTGCTTAGCAGTCTGTGAGCACCCTAGCACATCCTGCAGGCATGAAGTTGAAGGATCTGTGGCTGAGTTTGTATCTCTTTCTGTAGCCTGTAGAGTACCTTCCCATACCATGGTGACTAGAATGTTAATAGTAAAGGCTCCATTCAGGCACCAGCTCCACTTCTCTACATTCAATTAGCTGTTTGATGTTTTCCAATGCAGTGGAGTCCCACTGTCAGTGTGCAGGGATCAATCCTTTGTCCTAGCATCAGCATGGATTGTTTGGTGATCTCCATGGAAACCCCTCAGCCAAAACCTCAACCAAATGCAATGCATTTCCACTACTGGAAGCCTTGCTTGGCCACCAATGATGGTCAGTTCAGAATCCATATCCTCCATTACTATGAGTCCTAACTATGTCACTGTCTTAGTGAGGGTTTGCATTGCTGTGAACTGACACCATGACCAAGGCAACTCTTATAAACACAACATTTAATTGGGGCTAGCCTACAAGTTCAGAAATTCAGTCCATTATTATCAATGTGGGAAGCATGGTATGGCACTGGTGTTCTACATCTTGTTCCTAAGGAAACCAGAAGACTGGAATCCTCAGGCTGCTAGGAGAAAAGTCTCAAAGCCAAGCCCCATTGTGACACACTTCACAAAATAAGGCCACACTTTGTAATAGTGTCATTTCCCATGAGTCAAGCTTTTTCAAACCACCACAATCACCTTCATAGATTCCAGGATGTTTCCACTGCACTAGGCTTCCAACCCCCACACCTGCAAATTTTCCCAATTCCATCTGTCTCTCCCTGTACTCTTTTTTTATTTCTCCATCCCTCCCACATCTGTCCTTGTCCACCCTCAACTTAACTGCAAATGCGTTATTCTATTTTTCCTTCCCAGGGAGGTTCACTGATCTCCTCCCCAGCCCTCCTCTTTGCCTAACCTCTCTAGGCCTGTGAATTGTAGCTTGATATCATTCACTTAACAGCTAATACCCAATTAAAAGTGAATGGATGCTTCTCCTACATGAGCACCTCATGAGTGCCTGGACCCTGTCAGGATCAGATCTCCTAGAAGAGGATTTACAGACCTGTGAACTTCCATGTGTGTATGATTCTCAAACTGCCTTGTTTTACAGCATTGACATTGGGCTACTTGCCCTGGCAGACCTCTCCACAAACCTTATGTGCTAGTGTTTATGGTCTGAAAGAACCCCTAGCTGTATTGACAGGGCTGCAGATCCTGCCCTCACCCTATCTACAGAAAATGATGGTTCTGGCTTCTACTATATCAATTTTTCTATAGGTAAGGAAACATCTGGCTTCTGCCATGCCCCACTGCTAACAGAGGACTTTACAATAAGCAGGTGCCCAGCGAAGACTTTTGGGTTAGAAATTCTATTTATTTATTTATTTATTTATTTATTTATTTATTGTCATTTTAATTACTTAACCACACTATACACTAAATAGTATAAGACAATCAAAAATTAATTTTATTCTTGTTCAAGTTAATGCCAATTTTTCCCATTGCCCAGAAAATTTCAATGCCCATGGTATCTTGTGACATTTTATAAATTAAAACAGAAATGATTCCCATTTGTTTTCAAAATAATAAAATTCTTCAAACCTGGATCAATAACAATGCATCCATTACAAAAGACTTAAAATTAATCGATCTTGTATCAAGAGTATTAACATTTTCGAATACCAAGAATCCCAAAGTCACTCAAAATAAAAGTAGAATGCTTTATGCTCTCCTCCCACCAGCTCTCAAATGAGGGTATAAGATTTGGATCACTTACTCAGCCTGAACTGATCTTGGATGGGAGCTGCCAGTGCATTGGACTGTGCAGGTCAGAGCTGTAGAACTATCAGCTGGATGATCCTGGCCTAGGCCCTCTCTATCTCATCTCTCAAAGCCTCTGCATATTTTTCAGTGTAGGCTCTGGGATCAGTCTTAGTAATGCTGGCAAAAAACTCCAAGACTTTCATTTTGGTGGTTTCTGCAAAGGCCCTTGGGCCCCACAGAAATTCATAGCTAAGAGGATCACTATTAGGCACCTGCCTGTATTCCAGGTACCCTTCCTGCACAAACTCCTCAGAGATGAGCTTCCTGTGGTCTTGATGTATGTAAGGATCCCTCCCACCACACAGCCCTATGCTATTCAGCATTTTCCAGATAATCTCCTCACTGACACAGTTTCCCTTCATGAAAATAGCGCCAAGTACAACTATTAGGATACCTGTCTTGGGCTTACCCTGGACATCAGTCAGCATCCCATCATAGGTGAGCCCCAGGGCAGTGACAAGGATATAGGATTGGACAAATGGGTCCACTTCTATCATGTCAATGCCAAAGACCAGCATTAAGCACTCAGAGGCCTCACTAAAGATCAGAGGGTAGTATGATTCATACTCTACCAATACTTTCCAGCATTTCTGCTTTGGTAGTGAATGCCTTCATGTGATATTTGAAAAGCAGAAAGTTTGCCAATTCATAAACCTTTATGTTCTGTGCATTGTACAACATATGCAGTGGGTCTTTTAGTTCCTCTACTTGGTTGGTGGAAGCTTCCTCAGATGGGTCTTTAGGAACAGAGTCCAGTATCACAGGGGGAGAGGAGGCTCTCTGAGGACTCTGGGGAGGACTTGGTATTCCACTACTATACACCTTCTTTGAGGTGGAATTGGCTTCCTCCTCATCTACCACAGCCATTGTAGCCTGGACATTGTCTAACTCCCTTTGTCTCAGAGCACTGCCTTGGAGCTTGCAGAAATGGGTGTTATTGGGATTTTCCATTGTGACTTTCCTGTAACAACAGACAGGATAGTGTCCCAATCACAGCAGCGAGCATATACACGCCTGGTGGGGAAAGGGAGAGAGTGAGTGGATTCTGCTGGCAGCCACTGTCTCGCAGCCCTCACAAAGTCATGTTATTTGATTTCTCTTGAGTATTGCTCTAGGGTCACAAAGACTCTTAGCAGACCTAGAACCCTAAAAGCCTGAAAGAGGAAGTGACCCAGCTATTTCAGGTGCAGCCAAGTCACAGAGCTGGTAGCCTCAGGGCTACCATCAGAATATTTGAGGCAGGGAATCTGGAGAGTCTATATTCTAAGCTATTGCTATCATTGATATATACTTGTAGTACGTACCTCCCCGAAACTTCTGAGGCTGCCAGCTTTGTGCTTGTATATGAACTGAAGACACTGACTCAGACGAAGCCTTTCATCTCCTGCCCTATAAGAGATGATGACAACATCCCACAGCTGCAACTGCCAGTTTTAAACAGTTCCCATTCTTCATAGGAAGGGTGAGGCAGACTGTGGTGGTATAAGCCTACTTAAGGTAAGTGGTGCTTTCTATGACCGATCATTCTGGGCCCTCAGGTTTCTTCTGTCAAGTGGCAGATACTGCCCTTCTGCTGGCCTGTAGCAAACTCAAACTCTTAACTGTTCACCTCTCTAAAGCATAATAAAAGGGATTAACAGCACTTCATATCTGGCTCAGGTTCAATTCAATGTATTTTATGTGTCCTGAGATGTTGGAGGTCTCAACACTTACCTTGGTAAAAAAAAAAAAGGACTGACTGCTTCCCCTGATAATCCAATGCTATTTTCTTTAAGTCAAGAGTCTATTTCTGTGAAGCAGAGGGAAGAGGACATGAGGTGAGAAAATGCATCTATGGTCCCTGGGTTTTCTCACAACTGACAGGAAGGCAGGGAGAGAACAAGTCCCTTCTTGTTTAAAAAGCAGGATTCCTCCAGTCCTTACCTTGAGTCCTGACACTCCTGAGATCTTCCCTCTGATGACCCCAGCCAAACTCCCCTTTACCAGATCTTTCAGCTCCCTGAGACCAGTGACCTACAAACAAGATGGGGTGCTTAGGCTGATAGCTCTACCCAGCACTGTGGGGGTCAGGTATGTGAGAAGTACCCCATGACAAGGGTTTCCTTGATTCATCCATTGGAGGTCCTTACTTGGACTGTGCAAGATCCTGGGAAATCCTGTTTTTAAATAAGGCCACCCACTCTGGTCAATAGCCTTACCTTGACATCTGAGAAGGTGTCACATCTCTTTACATCTGTATGGGTTGTCCTGGAATGTTCACATTATCTGGGCTCATCTCTGCTGATATTAGAGTTTTCTAATTCCGTCTGAGGTTCATTCATCTGACTTGTACTTCCAGACATCTTCCCTTATGTCCAGATGACACAAGACCTCATCTCTCCAAAGACTCCCACCTTCCTGCCCAAGGTAGAAGTAAGCATGCCACTTAGTGCCTATGAATTTTGGCCTCAGAATATAACCAGGCAGTATAGTTCCTTCTTTCTGTGCTGTGGACAGATACTGTCCCCAGAAGTACATGTCTGAGATATGGCTAATCCTGAGACTCCTCTCTCTCTTTACCACATGTGGTTCCCTCTCCTAAACTGACATCACCTCTAGAACCAAAATCTTCACCTCCTAGAGAAGTTCCACCACAAACCATGAAGCATAAAGGAGAGGTAGACACAGCACCTACATACCCAGGGCTCTCTGGGTAACATTAAGAGAGGTGGACAGGTATCATGGGGGGAGAGAAGTGACAATAAAGCATATCTGTATACCTGTGGGTGGGGGCTCACAAAGCTTATGAGAATAGGACTGACAGCAATGGGAATGTTGGATTACATGTGGACTATCTAAGTTGTGCTGTTCTCAGTAAACCCTAGATATTTCCTTGACTACTGATGTATCTATCCCAGTACCTCCTTTACATTGGGCCTCAAAAAAAGGTTCTGACATTTTTTTTTGAGACAGAGTTTCCCTGGCTGTCCTGGAACTCACTCTGTAGACCAGGCTGGCCTCAAACTCAGAAATCCACCTGCCTCTGCCTACTGAGTGATGGGATTAAAGGCGTGCACCACCACGCCCAGGTTCTGACCTTGTATCTACTCTGAGAACAAAGTAGGACACTCCTCTGATTAGTCTAGCCACAGGTAGTACAGTACTATTTACAGATATACAGCTGGACTATCTCTTCCATTTACCCTCAGGGTCTTACCATATTTCTTCATGAAGTTTAGGCCCTCTCTACTCCAATTGCCTCCAAAATATGATCTAAATGAAAGACCCTTTGGAGGACTTTTTGTGTCCACCCTAAGCTCTCACCTAGACTCAGAAAGCATTGTGTGGCCATTTTTCTTCAAGGAACCTCAGAAATGGTGCTGAGTCCACGAAGTCCATGTATGCAGTACTGGTAGCTTGGATAGAAACTCATTCCTACAAGTCTGCCCGGGTTTCCTTCAAGACTCTCAAAATGATACAAGGTAGCTAGGTTGTCTGTGTCTAATCATCTAGAAACAGGCTACCACAATCCACTCTCAGCTCCCATCTTTATTTTAAAATGTTTGCTGATTCATGATTTCAGAGAACTTATGAAATGGAGCCTCTGGCCAGAGTTCCCAGAGAGAGAGGGGAAGGGGCTCATTTCAATAAATTTGTCCCTGTTTGATGTAGCTCACATTATCCATCCTATTCCAAGCAGAGATTTTATAGTACATTCCTGGGAACTCCTTTCACTCAGGATACTGTTGCACCCCCTTCTCTCACAGAATGACTAAAAATACTGATTATCCTTAGTCCTCAGGTATCATGGAGCAGGGGCCCACTCCAAGAAGTGAGTTCTATTTAGAGTTAAGATGACAACAGGGGTGAAATTGCATTATTTCAAACTACTGTCAATGTTGGAAGATGCCCTTTCCACCACCCTACGCTCTCATGTCCAGTACAAAAGCGCACAATGTCTATCTGCCTTCTAGAAACCTCAGAAAAGCCCCCAGGTGCCCAGTATGGACGATGGGGAGGGTCTCTTCCCAAAAGAGAATTCTACAGGAAGGAAGCTGTATTATTTAGGGCACCATCTATCCTTAATGGCTTCCGAGTCTGCCCGAAATTCTCACCTCAACTGACACAGCGATGCCGCTTCCTTCCAGGAGTCTTGCAAAATGGTGCTGAGAGGGCAAAGTCTCCAGCTATGAAGCTGGCAGAAGGTGGATGTTGGGGGCGGGGCGGGGAGGGGCTCTGGTCACCAGCGAGGGCCCGAGGGGCTCTATCTCACAACTCAGTACAGAGGCTTCTTTAAACTGAAGGAACCTCAGAAAATGCCCCCAAGGCCTCCATGTGGGCAAATATATAGGGCTGGAGAGGGTATCATTTCCCCCAAGTCGGCACGTAGTCTCTAGCAATCATGGAGCCAGATATTCCATCACTTTCCCTCAGGAAATGTTTGAAAATAGCATATATGTACACACACACACACACACACACACACACACACACACACACACACACACACTTCCTCCATAAATCAAGGGGCAAGAATCTCATTCCTACAACTGCACCTACCTGGTTCTAGGCAGACCCAAGGGATGAATCTGCATTCTTTAGTAATATTTATCCTGAAAAGGGCTTTTCTAGTCAAGCCTATCTCTCACCTCGACTTGGAAGGCACTGAGTGGCAGTCTCTTGTTTAAAAGCTTCACAAAATTGTTCTGAACTCAAAGACTCTGTTTGTGGAAGAATGTGGAGGAACTCCTTTCTGCTAGTTAGCACCAAGGCAGCCTCTAGGTTCCAGGAACCTCACAAATTAGCTCTGTACTCCCCACGTCTCTGGATGCACATGTGGAGGCTTGGGTACAGGCTAATTCTCACAAATCTATCCCCATTTGGTACAGGGCTGTCAAAAGGATGTAAGGTAGCTTGATTATCTGGGCCTGTCCATGTGGAATCTGGCTGCTACTATAAATTATCTCCAATGTAATTCTATCTGGAATCTACTCCCAACTTCCATATTGACTATTCTAGAAACTTGTGACAGCACCTATGGTCAGAGTCTCTGGAGTGGAAGGATTAAGGGCTCATTCCCACATATGAACCTTTGTTGTATGCCACAAAACTATCCTGTCCTATGTTATCCAAGATCCCTCTATGTAGACCAGAGTATCCAAACTCTGCTCTCAGGTCCTACTTTACCCTGTAAACAGTGCAGCTGTTTCTACCTCCCTGAACATATAAAGAAAGCAGGGAGGGTCTCTAGTGTTTGGGCCCCAGGAATGGAGGGATAAAGACTCAAAGGCCCATTCATACTAGTTGGCCCTTTTGGTCTACTGCTTGCCACAGTAGTAGCTGTAGTGTTTGGGGGATCCTCTGTGGTACTTCAGATGTGAACCTTGAGGTCTTATTTTCAGTGTCTTTGGAAATCTGAAAATGGTTCCATGAACAGCATCTAAGGAGAGATCATAGGCAGAAACAAATTCCAATAATCACACCAGGTTTGGTGGTAAACTGTCCACAGGGGTGCTCGTGTATACTTTGGGATTCTTCCCCCTGGATCTAAGCTTCTTTGGCTATGAAAGTGGACTCTGAGAATCTTACAAAATGCCTATAAGCTTCCCCAACTCCTTGAATATGATGGCAATGTACAGATGAGGCTCATTTATATAAATTGGCCCCAGCACATGTAGAGCACAGCCGGATTATTTAAGACACTTCTTTCTAGAGTGCCCCACCCGGGTGGTCCATCACATAATCAGCCACCAAATGCAGACACTACTGCATACGCCAGCAGGATATTGCTGAAAAGACCCTAATATAGCTGTCTCCTTGGAGGCTTTGACAGTCCCTGACAAATACAGAAGTGGATGCTAACAATCATCTATAGGGCAGAACACAGGGTCCCCAATGTAGAAGCTAGAGATAGTACCGAAGAGCTGTAGGGGTCTGCAACCCTATAGATGGAACAACAATATGAACTAATCAAACCCCCCAGAGCTCATGTCTCAAGCTGCATATGTATTAGAAGATGGCCTAGTTGGCCATTATTGGGAAGAAAGGCCCTTGGTCTAACAATGTTTATATGTCCCAGTACAGGGGAATGCCAGGGCCAAATAGTGGGAGTGGGTGGGTAGGAGAGCAGGGCAGGGGGAGGGTATAGGAGACTTATGGGATAACACTTGAAATGTAAATGAAGAAATTACCAAAATAAATAAATAAATAGATAAATAAATAAATAAACAAGACACTTCTTTCTAGAGTTACATTTTTGCACACCCCCCCTTTCCCCTGAAGTCCTAACAAGAAATCAACATAATCACACACTTACTTCATAGATTTAGCTGATGTACTAGTGGAGAATTTTTTATAAGATCAATATGGTGAGCCAAGGAGACCCAGGTGAATGTGTAGAGTGGGTGAAATTCTGAGTAAATGTGTATTGTTTGACAGGGTCACAGTCATATCAAGGATGCTAGTGCCTTAGACACACAGACTCATGAGAACAGACAAAGTCTTCTGGGCCAAATGCTAATGTTGGCCGTGGATGCAACCATAGCTTCCTCCTCCCAAATGACGACAACCTGAAACTGCTCACCACTGAGGTTCCAAATTGTTTTGTGGTAGTTGTTCCTGCTGCATCAGAGTGAACGTATCCTACCATATTCCAGCTTTTCTCTACCTGTGTTTGTGTGCCTGTTTTTCTTTATTCCATTTGATATTCAGGTTCCCAGGACCAAGCTATATTGGCTACAGTGAATATAAAATACTTATATTTAAAAATGGAATCCAAAATCAATAACCTAAAATGGCATGCTCAGGAATTAAATCCAGAAAAACTAGCTAAACCATTTTTAAAAGGATCTTACTGATTACCCCCATTATCCACAACCCTCTTTCCTCCATTCCCCCTTCTCTGTGTCATACAGCACACAAACATTCCTCCTTATAATAGTTTTGATCTTACTGTTTCCATAATTGAGTCTCAGTTGGTGTAAAACTACTCTCTTCCTAGTTGACCACTGTTTATTAGTCAATATTAGTGGGTCTTCAGATGTTTTTGAGGTCACTTTTATTACTCCCATGTTCCCATTTGTCTAGGCCATTCGATAGGCCAATGGAGCTCTTGGTCAGTCAGACCTTCTATGGCTCATCATCATTAAGTTTCTCATTCAGTGGGTGCTTGTGTCAGGATTATCCTGGCATTCTTCCTTTTTCTGCTTTAATTATTTTTATCTGAGCTCTGTTAGATGATTGTTTTGCTTTGAACTTGATTCATTTCTGTAGGCTTAGATTTTTCACAACCTACTTTAAGAAGGGTTCTTAAATGCTTTAATCTTCCTTTTATCCCACCAACCACCAGAGGTAGTGCAAAAGAAAGTTTATTAAGACACAGGGAAAGTAGACCTGTTTAGACACAGTTCTTTGGTGTGATTGCAATCTTTATTGTAAGGATATCATCAGTTCACTCTACTAGCCAATCACCAAAACCAAATCAGCAAAGGCAGTCCACACCACTCTGCAGACACCACACATGAATCATCAGTAGCAGCAGTTTGATCCATAAGAAGCCGGAAGGTTCTGCCTGATTGGAGCAAGTCCATGAAAGCTGCAAGAAACAGCCCAAATATCATGACACATTCTTCTGCAAGTTACTTTCTACAAAGTCATGACAAGAAAATATCAGCAACTCTGTGCAAGGCCAAACAATACATGAACATCATCAGCAAAGACTAGAGAAGCTAAGTAAGGTGAACCTATGCAATAGCTTCCTCCCACTGTCTGTGGGGTCATATTTATATTCTTTCTAAACACCACATATCCTGTCATGTGTCTGCTTCAGGGAAACATCTTCTTACCCATGTCTGCTTCAGCAAAACATTCTTTCACCTGTGCCTGCTTCAGCAAAATATTCTTTCATGTTTCTGCTTCAGCAAAACATCATTATGACCTGACTCTCCAAGGAACCCAGAAAATTTCCCTTCACATTTCATAACTGGAAGGACAATGAGGAGGTCAGAGAAAGAAATTAGTTTTCAAGAATGGGGAAGAAGAAGAATGAGAGTTTTGTGGGAAGGGGTACAGGCCAAGGGGGTGTGTACCAGCTGAGGACAGAGTAGGAGTACCAGGGATAAGAGTCACATCAAAGGAAAAAGGAGGAAAACCTTGGATGGTTCTGCTTAGCTTGAATTTTCCTGGGTTTTAGAGTAGTTACTTTTTTTTTTTTTTTTTTACTTTGTTTGGGCTGGTTCTTAACCACACGTATGAGGGGCTGATAGCTTTGTGAAGATCTATTAAAACCCAATGTATCTTAATAATCTACACATAGTCTAGTTTATTTACACATACTACTTCTCACCACAATGAGTGGCCACACCTTTGTTTCAATTGGCTAGCAAGCTACTCCTTTAGCCAAGGGTATACCTGAGAATAGGATTTTAGCATGAACCACCATCCTGATTCCTCTGTGGATGATTGTTGGACAAGTTGTTTTGAGAATGAGAACATTTCTTTTGTTTGCAAAGTAACCTGCTACCCTGATTACCTCTCCTCATTAATTCAGGGAGGTACCATTGCAGAGGAAGGGTGCTCCTCTATTTGTTTTCCATGGTTACCCAGTTGACTAGTATAGTACAGCTTCCTCTTCCATGCTTCATCACAACCTATTGTGTACCCACCCCACCCATGGTAATATGGTCACAGTTAAGGTTGTGGGGTTATGATTCATTCTACTTCATTCTGAACATTGCTGCTCATGCATATTGAGAACCTAGATTCTAGCTTTCCAGTAGGGAATTCTTCATCCAAGTCTATTTTGCCTTAACCACAGAAACTTGCTGGCTTTTGCTTTCTGGTCTGAATTCATGGCCTTTAGGCTTTAAGAGTTCAGTGAACAGAAATTCTGCACTGGAAATCTCAAGGTCATTTCTTATCTGAGAAGCTTGATTCCCTCTATAAGTACATTATCTTGTCTGTTCTTGTTGTTGTGATAAAATACTTTGAAAAAGCAACTTAAGGGGTAAAGAGTTTTATTCTGGCTTACACTTCAAGAATAAAGTCCATTGTGAGAATTAAGTCAGCTTGAAGTAGCTGGCTACATTGCACTCACAATTAAGAAGCAATGAGCAATATATGGTCTCTTTCAGGTCACTTTTTCTTTTTATACAATCAAGAAACCCAACATAGTTAATGATGACACCTACACCGAGTAGAGGCTCATTTCCCAGGTGATTCTAGATCTCATTAAGTTAATAATGGAAATCAAACATCTCAATTACTCAGGCTTATTTGTAAGAGAGTAAGAAAGATACATAAGACAGAAAATCTTGTTTGCCAAGCATAAATAGGGGATTTTTATGAAGGCAACTTCAAGATAGAGGCCTGATAAACTCCAAGATGAGGATACAGATACTCAAAATTTTTTCAGCTTTGTCTTTAAAGTTCTCTTTTATGTCACAAGTTTTACACAAGACATCCTGATTACAAAAAGAAAATTAAACCTGCATTTCTAAGCCCCACAATATAGTATGAGCTGAAACTTCTGCCAATTTACAAATTAGTCTGAAGAAAGTGGAGTTTAGAAATGTCACTACAGTGTCTAGCTGCATATGTAGCAGAAGATGGCCTAGTCGGCCATCATTAGGAAGAGAGGCCCCTTGGTACTGCAAACTTTATATGCCCCAGTACAGGGAAAGGCCAGGGCCAAGAAGTGGGAGTGGGTGGGTAGGGGAGCAGGTACGGGGGAGGGTATAGGGAACTTTTGGGATAGCATTTGAAATGTAATTAAAGAAAATATCTAATAAAATTTTTTGTACAGTCAAAAAAAATGTCACTACAAATAAGATCTTTTTCTTGTATTTTTATACTAATATGAGAAATTCATGTTTAAATTGATCCACACAAAAATAGCCTTGGAAAATAGAAATTAAAAGGCTGCAGTTTTTAGCTAGGCGTGGTGGTGCATGCCTTTAATCCCAGCACTTGGGAGGCAGAGGCAGGCAGATTTCTGATTTCGAGGCCAGCCTGGTCAACAAAGTGAGTTCCAGGACAGCCAGGGCTATACAGAGAAACCCTGTCTCGAAAAACCAAGAAACAAACAAACAAACAAACAAACAAACAAACAAACAAAAAAGGCTGCAGTTTTAAGTCAGTAAAAGAGCAATTGTATAGCATGTATGAGGCAATGAGTTCAATACTCATCTCTGCAGAAAGAAAGGAAGCAGGGTTTATCTCTGTGCTCTCTATTCCAGCAGGCAACAGGGCACTTTCTGAAACTCTAACTTCAGATCCATGTCTGGTGCAACCTACAGCCCCAGCCTCTTTCTCACACTGAGTTCATACTGGATTTCTGCTTGTTGACATTCAATGCTTATCCTGCCTCCAAGCTTTAGTGCTGACTCCTTCACTTGCATTACTACCACTCCCAGGTTTCAAGACAAGTTCATTGCTTCTAGCAGGAAGTTGTTCTTTTTTCCCTTTTTATTGGTTATACTTTATTTACATTTCAAGTGTTATCCCCCTTCCCAGTTTGCCCTCCACAAACCCCCTGTCCCCTCCCCCTGCTTCTATAAGGATACTCCTCCACCCACCTACCCACTCTCACCTCACCACTTTGACATTCCCTTACACTGGGGCATCGAGCCTCCACAGGACCAAGTGGCTCTCCTCCCATTGATGCCAGACAAGGCCATCCTCTGCTACATATGGAACTGGAGTCATTGGTCCCTCCATGTGTACTCTTTGGTTGGCGGTTTAGTCCCTAGGAGCTCTGGGGAGGTTGGTTAGTTGATATTGTTGTTCTTCATTATGGGGTTGCAAATCTCTTCAGCTCCTTCAGTTCTTCCCCTAATTCCTCCATTGGGGTCCTTGTGCTCAGTCTAATAGTTGGCTGTAAGTATCCAATGAATCTGTATTGGTCAGGATCTGGCAGAGCCTCTCAGCAGACAGCTGTCAGCAAGCACTTCTTGGTATCAGCAATTGTGTCTGGGTTTGGTGACTGCATATGGAATGGATCCTCGGGTGAGGCAGTCTCTGGATGGCTTTTCTTTCAGAATCTGCTCCACTCTTTGTCCCTGTATTTTCTTTAGACAGGAAAAATTCTGGGTTAACATTTTTGAGATGAGTGAGTGGACCCATCCCTCAAATGGGGACCGTGCCTATAGACTGGATATAGTCTCTACAGGTTTTCTCTCCCCTTTGTTGGGTATTTCAGCTAATGTCATCTCCATTGGGTATTGGGAGCCTCTTGATTTCCTGGAATCTGGGATTTTCTGGTGGGTACCACTATTCCCCTCCCCACTAATACACACCTCTGTACATCTCCCCTGTTGTCTCCCACACCTGGTCCTGCATCTCTTTTTTCCTCTCCCTCTCGAATCACTAGTATCATTTTATGTTAAATTACTTAGAGATATAAGTTCACAGGTAATATAAAAACATGGATAAAACACACATAATGAAAAGAAAACTGGAAAGTTATATCACTATCATGCAAAGGTGATTTCAGAACAAAATAATAATAACCAGGGACAAAGAAGTGACTTCTCAAATAGTACAATTGTACCACACATTACTGCACTTAGCTCAATGCATCAGAATCCATAATGGTTCCTCTAGTAAAACTTGCAGGGGATTAAGCCAATCACTAGTCAGAATGATAAGTACAAAATCCCATGTCAGATCTGCTGGATGAAGCAGGTAGATAACACTGGAGACTTAACATTTATCTGCACAGCAACTAGCTCACTTTGCTCAGCTACCACAGAACACACATTTTTTGACCCTCATGAGAAATGTTCATCAAGATAGATCATACTCTGGAATATCAAACACACCCTGAAAATACAGAGACTCAAAAGTCATAATGTCATAGTCTCATATCCAGAGTCCAATAAAACTATAAGTATGTAACATAAAGCAAAACATGGGCAGACACTTGCAAATCAAACAACATACATCTGCATTCTCACAGATCAAAGAAATAGCTTCAGAATAAAACTTTAAATGTATTAGTTACTTTGTATTAACTCAGAATATAACATAATTTATCTGAAATTGTAAAAGGAAGAAGTATAGCACAATGAATTTGTAACTGTGAGTGTACAATTTTATAAAATATTTAATATTGAAGACCTAAAAACAAATCTTTGTAATAAGGACCCAAATACATTATTTTAAAACTAAAGCAATCAGGAGAAAGAACAAGTAAAAGCTAGCATAGAAATCAGTACATCTGCAAACAGGAAAACAATGAAGAAAAGCAATGCTGCAAAACCCCAATTCAATGGAAATACAGTAGACAAGAGGTAGGCCTCACCATGCCACTGCCCCCAAAGATACAAAGTACCAACCTCAGAAAAGGGAAATGGAAGTTGCTATTTATTCCATGGACACTAAAAGGGTAATAAATTCTACAAAGATATCATCAATAGTATATTGATTAAATAAATTGAAAAAGAGAAAGTGCCAGTCTAAGATTATTTTCCTGACATGTTTAGCAAAATATTTGTTTTAAAATTACTATGTATGCAGACTTTTTCAAGAAAAGAGAAGCAGAATAAACATATATTTCATTCCATGAACCTAGCATTGCCTATCACACAAATAAGTAAAGGCTATTTCAAGAAAGAAAGCCTGTCATAACAGAGATCCCCCAAAATCCAAATATGAACCCAGTAATATATAAAATATCATACTTTGTGACTGAGTGGGATTATTTCATATCTAATAAAGCTGACTAAGCACTAAAATACCCATCACTGTAATCTATTGTTTATAAAATGAAGAATCCTATTATACAATCCTATAAATGAATTATAACAAAGATTTTTTCAATCCCATTACACTACTGATAAATATTCTGAGCTCACTCTAGCCAGTACCATACCTACATACTAGGAGTCTAAATGCTTTCTTTTAAGATTGGCAGTCAGGGGCTGGAGAGATGGCTCAGTAGTTAAGAGCACAGACTGCTCTTCTAGAGGTTCTGAGTTCAATTCCCAGCAACCACATTGTGGCTCACAAACATCTGTAATGAGATCTGATGCCCTCTTCTGGTATGTTTGAAGAGAACTACAGTGTATTCATATAAAATAAATAAATAAATCTTTAAAGAAATGATTGGCAATCAGACAAACATCCTTAGTGCTGCTCCTATCTAGATCATATTAAAGAGAGTTACCTGGTAAGTAAGATAGATTAGGTTTCCAGTACAGGCATGAATTTCCTCTGTTAAGTAAGCCTGAGATTTAATTAGGCAGTTATTGGTTGCCTCCAGCTTCCCAGGGCAGGTGAGCCCAGGAACCTTAGAAACCTTTGGTAGACTAGTATGCCTCCTTACTACATTCTAAACATTATCCTTTTATCCACAGATAATTGTAGCTATAACAACTCATGAGAGCTATGGTATAAAAAAATCAATAAAATTATTTCTAATGATGTTCTTATATACTCATAGATCAAGGCCTTGATGCTTCCTGAGGCAATAAGCTCGGCTGAGAAAGTGTTTTAGAGTAGGATGTTGAGTGACTCCTTTGGACATATGCTAAAAGAGTGCATCATATAATAGATTTATTTTTAGCTTTTGGACGAACCTCTATACTGGTTTCCAGAGTGACTGAAGCACTTAGCACTCCCACTGACAGTGAATGAGAGCTCCTCTTTCCTCATAACCTTGTCAGCATTTGTTGTCTATTGTTTTCTAGATCTTGGCCACTCTGACTTGGGTAGGATGAAATCTCAAAGTAGTTTTCATTTCAATTTTCTTAATTGTTAGAGGTGATGAGCATTTCTTAGTTGTATTTATTTTTTTTATTGAAAAGTCTTTGCTCATTTTTAAATTGGGTCTTTTGTAAACTTTTATTTTAGTTCTTTATACATTCTTATATCAATCATATATATATATATATATATATATATATATATATATATATATATACACACACATATATGTGTGTGCATATATGTATACAGATATGTGTGTGTGTGTGTGTAATGATAAGAAGAGGCTATGTGTTTGAGAGGAAGGGATATCATGAGAGGGTTTGAAGGAAGGGTAAGAAAATCAATTGATGTAACTATATTTTAATTTACAAAATTTAATTAAAACAGAAAATATCTAATTTCCCCTTGATTGCATTCTTCACACTGTTTATTTTTCCTGACTAAAACAAACAAACAAACAAACAAGCAAACAAACGAAAAAAAAAAAAAAAACCCTCTACCCTGAGGGGAAAAGATTGACCTTCTGGGAGGAGGAAATTACCCAAGTGCAAAACATTTTGGCAATCATCAATAGTAGAAAACTAATGTGCTAATTACAACTGGTCACATTTGTGAATCAAAGCCAGCACCAAGAGGTCAGACTAGTACTTTGGGTGGGAGAATGCATGTATAATATTTTTTCTTTTTTTTATCAATTAGTTTTTATTAGACATTTTCTTAATTTACATTTCAAATGTTATCCCGAAAGTTCCCCCCCCCGCCCTGTTCCCCTGCCCACCCACTCCCACTTCTTGGTCCTGGTGTTCCCCTGTATTGGGGTATATAAAGATTACAATACCAAGGGGCCTCTCCACCCAATGATGGCTGACTAGGCCATCTTCTGCTACATGTAGAGCTAGAGACACATGTTCTGGGGGTTCTGGTTAGTTCTTTTAATTAGCAATAATCATGCCTCGGATAAACCTCATTGGCTACTATACTGCCACTGCGCAAAGCTTGAGTGCTCTCTTGTTGTTCACCAACATGAGCTTGTGTTATTGATCTTAGGCATTATGACAGGTGTAAGATGGAATTTCAAAGTAGTTTTGAGCTGTATTTCCTTGATGTCTAAGGATGTTGACCATTTCTTTATACTGTTTCTCAGCCAATTTGGGTTTCTTCTATTGAGAATTCTATTTTTTCTATACCCTATGTTTTAATTGGATTATTTGGTTTGCTGATGTCTAGCTATATAGTTTGCCTATCAACCCTCCTTCAGATGCAGGGTTGGCAACAATCTTTTCCCAATCTATAGACTGCCATTTTGTCCTATTGACAGTGTCCTTTGCTTTACAGGTTTTCAGTTTCATGATGTCCCATTTATCAACTTTTGATTTAGTGCCTGAGTCTTTGGTGTTCTGTTCAGGAAGTTGTCTTCTGTGCCAATGCATTCAAGGCTATTTCCCACGTGATCTTCTATTGGGTTCAGTGTATCTCATTTTATGTTGAGGTCTTGGATCCATTTGGACTTGAGTCTTGTCCAGGGTAATAGATATGAATCTATTTGCATTCTTCTACATCCACTTAGAACACCACCATTTTTAAAAGATGTCTTCATTTCCTTCTATTGTGCATTTCTGCTTCTTTTTTTAAATTAAAAAACAGGGGTCTAACCAACAGATTGGGAAAGGATCTTTACCAATCCTGAATAAGATAGGGGACTGATATCCAATATATATAAAGAACTCAAGAAGGTGGACACCAGAAAATCAAATATCCCCATTAAAAAGTGGGGAACAGAGTTAAACAAAGAATTCTCAATTGAGGAATACCGAATGGCTGAGAAGCACTTGAAAAAATGTTCAACATCCTTAATCATTAGGGAAATGCAGATCAAAACAACCCTGAGATTCCACCTCACACCAGTAAGAATGGCTAAGATCAAAAATTCAGGTGACAACAGTTGCTGGCGTGGATGTGGAGAAAGGGGAACACTCCTCCATTGTTGGTGGGAATGCAAGCTGGTTCAACCAC
>LR754236.1:24752-39607 GCA_902729485.2 Mus minutoides
CACTATGTTCATAGCAGCCTTATTCATAATAGCCAGAAACTGGAAAGAACCCAGATGTCCCTCAACAGAGGAATGGATACAAAAAATTTGGTATATTCACACAATGGAGTACTACTCAGCTATTAAAAACAATAAATATATGAAATTCCTAGGCAAATGGATGGATCTGGAGGCCATCATCCTGAGTGAAGTAACCCATTCACAAAAGAACTCACATAGCATGTACTCACTGATATGTGGATATTAGCCCAGAAACCTAACTACCCAAGATACAATTTACTAAACACATGATACTCAAGAAGAAGGAAGATCAAAATGTGGACACCCCTTCCTAGAATTAAGAACAAAGCACACATTGAAAGAGTTAAAGAGATCATGTGTGAAGCTGAATCCAAAGGATGGACCCAACGACTGCAGCTGCCAGGGATCCATCCCACAATCAGCAACCAAACATAGACACTATAGCATATGCCAGCAAGATGGTGCTGAAAGGGCCCGGATATAGCTGTGTCGCGGGAAAATATACCAATGCCTGGCAAACATGGAGGTGGAAGCTCACAGTCAGCTATTAGATGGAACACAGGGTTCCCAAGGAAGAAGGAGCTAGAGAAAGTACCCAAGGAGCTGAAGGGGTCTTCAACCCTCTAGGTGGAAGAATAACTATGAACTAACTAGTACCCTCTGAGCTCATGACTCTAGCTGCATATATAGAAGAGGATGGCCTATTTGGCCCCTTGATCATGCAGACTTTATATGCCCCAATACAGGGGAACACCAGGGCCAAGAAGTGGGAGAGGATGGGTATGGGAGCAGGACCAGGAGGGGAGAGGGTATAGGGAACTTTCTGGATAACACTTGAAATGTAAATGAAGAAAATATCTAATAAAAGTTGAAAATTAAACAGGGGTCTATAGGTGTATGAATTTATATCTAGGTCTTTGATTCAAGTCCATGGATAAAGATGTATTTTTTTATGTCAATACCATGTTTTTTTTTCTACTACAGCTCTATTGTATAGCTTAAAATCAGAGATGGGAGACCTTTGAGAGGTCTTTTATTGTTCAGAATTGTTTTAGATATCATGGGATGTTTGTTTGTTTAAATGTTGTTTTTCCACATGAAGTTGAGTATTTTCCTTTGAAGATCTATAAAGAATTGTGTTGGAACTTTGATATGGATTGAGTTGAAACTGAAGATTGCTTTTGGTAAAAGGGGCATTTTTACTATGTTAATCCTACTAATCCATGAATATGGGAGAAACTTCCATTTTCTGATATCTTCTCAAATTTCTTTTTTTTAATTAGATATTTTCTTAATTTAAATTTCAAATGCTATCCCGAAAGTCCCCTCCCCCCTCCTCTTCCCCCCTTCCTGCTCCCATGCCCACCCACTACCAATTCTTGGCCCTGGCTTTCCCCTGTATTGGGGCATGTAAAGCTTGCAGTTCCAAAGGGCCTCTCCTCCCAATGATGGCTGACTAGGCCATCTTCTGCTATATATGGAGCTAGAGACACGAGTTCTGGGGGATCTGGTTAGTTCATATTTTTGTTCCTCTTCTAGGGTTGCAGACCCCTTCAGCTCCTGGGGTTCTATCTCTAGCTTCTCCAATGTGGGCCCCGTGCTCCCTCTTATGGATGACTGTGAGCATCCACTTCTGTGGGAGTCAGCTATATTAGGGTCCCTTCAGTAAACACTTCCTGTCCTACGCAATAGTGTGTGAGTTTAGTGACTGATTATGGGATGGATCCCCAGTGGGTTAGTCTCTGTATGGTCCATCCTTTCATCTTAGCTCTAAACTTTGTCTCTGTAACTCCTTTCATGGGTATTTTGTTTCCTATACAAAGGAGGAATGAAGTATCCACATGCTGATCTTCTTCTTCATTTTCTTTTGTTTTGCAAATTGTATCTTGCGTATTCTAAGTTTCTGGACTAATATCCACTTATCAGTGAGTGCATATCCAATGACTTCTTTTGTGCTTGGGTTACCTCACTAAGTATGATGTCCTCCAGATTCAACCATTTACCCAAGAATTTCATAAATTCATTTTTTTAATAGCAGAATAGTATTCCATTGTGTAAATGTACCACATTTTCTGTATCCATTCCTCTGTTGAGGGACATATGGGTTCTTTCCAGCTTCTGGCTATTATAAATAAGGCTGCTATGAACATAGTGGAGCATGTGTCCTTTTTACCAGTTGGAACATCTTGTGAGTATATGCCCAGGAGAGGTATTGTTGGATCCTCTGGATTCTGAGATAACACCAGACTGACTTCCAGAGTGGTTGTAAAAGCTTGCAATCCCAACAGGAATGGAGGAGTGTTCCTCTTTCTCCACATCCTCGCCAGCATCTGCTGTCACCTAAATTTTTTATCTTAGCCATTCTGACTGGTGTGAGGTGGAATCTCATTGTTGTTTTGATTTGCATTTCCCTGATGATTAAGGATGTTGAACATTTTTTCAGATGTTTCTCAGCCATTTGGAATTCCTCAATTGGGAATTCTTTGTTTAGCTCTCTACCCCAATTTTTAATGGGGTTATTCGTTTTTCTGGAGTCCAGCTTCTTTAGCTCTTTGTAGATGTTGGATATTAGTCCCCTATCACATTTAGGATTGGTAAAAATCTTTCCCAATCTGTTGGTGGCCTTTTTTCCTTGCTGACTGTGTCTTTTGCCTTACAGAAGCTTTGCAATTTCATAAGGTCCCATTTGTCAATTCTTGATCTGCCCGGGCAAGCCATTGCTGTTCTGTTTAGGAATATTTCCCCTGTGCCCACACCTTCGAGGCATTTCCCCACTTTCTCCTCTATAAATTTCCGTGTCTCTTGTTTTATGTGGAGCTCTTTCATCCACTTAGACTTAAGCTTTGTACAAGGGGATACAAATGGGTCAATTCGTATTCTTCTCCATGATAACCACCAGCTGTGACAGCACCATTTGTTGAAAATGCTGTCCTTTTTCCACTGTATGGTTTTAGCTCCCTTGTCAAAGATCAAGTGACCATAGGTGTGTGGGTTCATTTCTGGGTCTTCAAAGCTATTCCATTGATCTATCTGTCGATTGCTGTACCAGTACCATGCAGTTTTTATCACAATTGATCAGTAGTACTGCTTAATGTCAGGCATGGTGATTCCCCCAGAGGTTATTTTAATGTTGAGAATAGTTTTTGCTATCCTAGGTTTTTTATTATTCCAGATAAATTTGCCAACTGCCCTTTCTATCTCAGTGAAGAATTGAGTTGGAATTTTGATGAGGATTGCGTTGAATCTGTAGATTGCTTTGGGCAAGATAGCCATTTTGACTATATTAATCCTGCCAATCCATGAGCTTGGGAGATCTTTCCATCTTCTGAGATCTTCTTCAATTTCTTTCTTCAGAGACTTGAACTTCTTGTCATACAGATGTTTCAATTCCTTAGTTAAAGTCACACCAAGGTATTTTATATTATTTGTGACTATTGTGAAGGGTGTTGTTTCCCTAATTTCTTTCTCAGCCCTCTTATCCTTTGTGTAGAGAATGGTCATTGATTTGTTTGAGTTAATTTTATATCCAGCTAGTGCACTGAAGCTGTTTATCAGGTTTAGGAGTTCTCTGGTGGAATCTTTGGGGTCCCGAATATATACTATCATATCATCTGCAAACAGTGATATTTTAACTTCTTCCTTTCCAATTTGTATCCCTTTGATCTCCTTTTGTTGTCGAATTGCTCTGGCTAGGACTTCAAGTACTATATTGAATAGTTAGGAAGAAAGTGGGCAGCCTTGTCTAGTCCCTGATTTTAATGGGATTGCTTCCAGCTTCTCTCCATTCAGTTTGATGTTGGCTATTGGTTTGCTGTATATTGCTTTTATTATGTTTAGGTATGGGCCTTGAATTCCTAATCTTTCCATGACTTTTATCATGAAGGGGTGTTGGATCTTGTCAAATGCTTTCCCAGCATCTAATGAGATCATCATGTGGTTTTTGCCTTGAGTTTGTTTATATAGTGGATTACCTTGATGGATTTCCATATATTAAACCATCCCTGCATTCCTGGGATGAAGCCTACTTGGTCATGATGGATGATCATTTTGATGTGTTCTTGGATGTGGTTTGCGAGGATTTTATTGAGTATTTTTCATCGATATTCATGAGGGAAATTGGCCTGAAGTTCTCTTTCTTTGTTAGATCTTTGTGTGGTTTAGGTATCAGAGTAATTGTGGCTTCATAGAATGAATTGGGTAGAGTACCTTCTGTCTCTATTTTGTGGAATAGTTTGAGGAGAGGTGGAATTGGGTCTTCTTTGAAGGTCTGATAGAACTCTGCACTAAACCCATCTGGTCCTGGGCTTTTTTTGGTTGGGAGATTATTAATGACTGCTTCTATTTCTTTAGGGGAAATGGGTCTGTTTAGATCGTTAATATGATACTGGCTTAACTTTGGTACCTGGTATCTGTCTAGGAAATTGTCCATTTCCTCCAGGTTTTCTACCTTTGTTGAGTACAGCATTTTGTAGTAGGATCTGATGATGTTTTGGATTTCCTCAGGTTTTGTTGTTATGTCCCCTTTTTCATTCCTGCTTTTGTTAATTAAAATACTGTCTCTGTGCCCTCTAGTGAGTCTGGCTAAGGGTTTATCTACCTTGTTGATTTTCTCAAAGAACCAGCTCCTGGTATGGTTAATTCTTTGAATAGTTCTTTTTGTTTCTACTTGGTTGATTTCTGCCCTGAGTTTGATTATTTCCTGCCTTCTACTCCTCTTGGGTGAATTTCCTTCCTTTCTTTCTAGAGCTTCTAGGTGTGCTGTCAAGTTACTAGTGTATGCTCTCTCTAGTTTCTTTTTTGAGGCACTCAGGGCAATAAGTTTTCCTCTTAAGACTGCCTTCATTGTGTCCCAAAAGTTTGGGTACTTTGCAGCTTCATTTTCATTAAACTCTAGAAATTCTTTAATTTCTTTCTTTATTTCATCCTTTACTAAGGAATCATTGAGTAGAGTGTTGTTCACTTTCCCTGAGAATGTTCGCTTTCTATTATTTATGTTGTTATTGAAGATCAGACTTAGTCCATGGTGGTCAGATATGATCCGTGGGATAATTTCAATATTTTTGTATCTGTGGAGGCCTGTTTTGTGACCAATTATATTGTCAACTTTGGAAGAGGTACCATGTGGCACTGAAAAGAAAGTATATCCTTTTGTTTTAGGATAAAATGTTCTGTAGATATCTGTAAAATCCAATTGTTTCATGACTTCTGTTAGTGTCCATGTGTCTCTGTTTAGTTTCTGTTTCCAGGATCTGTCCATTGGTGAGAGTGGGGAGTTGAAGTCTCCCACTATTATTGTGTGAAACTTAATGTGTGCTTTGAGCTTTACTACAGTTCCTTTAATGAATGTGGCTGCCTTTGTATTCAGAGCATAGATATTCAGTATTGAAAGTTCATCTTGCTTGATTTTACCTTTGATGAATGTGAAGTGCCACTCCTTGTCTTTTTTTATAATATTGGGTTGAAAGTCAATTTTATCCGATATCAGAATGGCTACTGCAGCTTTTTTCTTTGGACCATTTGCTTGGAAAACTGTTTTCCAGCCTTTTACCCTAAGGCAGTATCTGTCTTATTCCATAAGGTGCGTTTCCTGTAAGCAGCAAAATGTTGGGTCCTGTTTGTTTAGCTAGTCTATTAGTCTATGTCTTTTTATTGGGGAATTGAGTCCATTGATGTTAAGAGAAATTAAAGAAAAGTAGTTGTTGTTTCCTGTTATTTTTGTTGTTGAGGTGGGGATTCTGTTCTTGTGGCTATCTTCTTTTAGGATTGTTGAAGGATTACTTTTTAGTTTTTTCTAGGGTGTATTTTCCATCCTTGTTTTGGTGGTTTCCCTTTATTATCCTTTGAAGGGCTGGATTCATGGAATGATATTGTGCGAATTTCATTTTATCATGGAACACTTTGATTTCTCCTTCTATGTTGAGAGTTTTGCTGGATATAGTAACCTGGGTTGGCATTTGTGTTCTCTTAGGGTCTGAATAACATCTGTCCAGGATTTTCTGGCTTTCATAGTCTCAGGTGAGAAGTCTGGTGTAATTCTGATAGGCCTGCCTTTATATGTTACTTGACCTTTTTCCCTTACTGCTTTTAATATTCTATCTTTATTTAGTACATTTGTTATTTTGATAATTATGTGTCAGGAGGAATTTCTTTTCTGATCCAATGTATTTGGTGTATTTGGTGCTTCTTGTATGTTCATGGGCATCTCTTTCTTTAGGTTTGGGAAGTTTTCTTCTATTATTTTGTTGAAGATATTTGCTGGCCCTTTAAGTTGAAAATCTTTTTCATCTACTCCTATTATCCATAGGTTTGGTCTTCTCATTGTGTCCTGGATTTCCTGAGTGTTTTGACTTAGGATCTTTATGCATTTTGCATTTTCTTTGAATGTTGTGCCCATGTTCTCTATGGAATCTTCTGCACCTGAGACTCTCTCTTCCATTTCTTTTATTCTGTTGCTGATACTCACATCTATGGTTCCTGATTTCTTTCCTAGTGTTTCTATCTCCAACGTTGTCTCACTTTGGGTTTTCTTTATTATTTCTATTTCCCTTCTTAGGTCCTGGATGGTTTTGTTTAATTCCATTACCTGTTTGGTTGTGTTTTCCTGTAATTCTTTAAAGGATTTTAGTGTTTCCTTCTTAAGGGCTTTTACCTCCTTAGCATTGTTCTCCTGAATTTCTTTAAGTGAATTATCCATGACCTTCTTCATGTTCTTCTTCATGTCCTCTACCAGCACCATGATATATGATTTTAAATCCGAGTCTTGTTTTTCGGGTGTGTTGGGGTATCCAGGGCTGGCTGAAGTGGGAGTGCTGGGTTCTGAAGAGGGTGAGTGGTCTTGGTTTCTGTTATTAAGATTCTTATGTCTGCCTTCACCATCTGGTAATCTCTGGAGTTGGTTGTTATAGTTGTCTCTGGTTGGATCTTGTTCTTCCTGTGATTCTGTTGGTCTCTGTCAGCAGACCTGGGAGCCCAGCTCTCTCCTGAATTTCAGTGGTCAGAATAGTCTCAGCAGGTGAGCTCTCCTTTTGCAGGGAAGGTGCATGGAATTTTGGTGTTCAGACCTGTCTCTTAGGTAAAGTTGCAGACCCTATATAGGGCCTGTCCTAGAAGATGTGTTGCCTCTGCGGTCTGCACACTCACCTGCACAGACTGGTCTCTGTGGGAGCCTTTGTAGTCTGTGAGCTATCCTGAATAGACTGGTCTCTGAGCAACCTGGGACCTAATATGGCTTTCTCACAAGTTCCAGCTGGGAAAGCCCTCCCAGGCTGAGAACTTTCCTTAGGTGCGGGGGGGAGGGGGGGTGGATGTCTAGAGCCCAAAGCTGTGTGTGCCCCAAAAGGTGCACTTTTCAGCTGTTTTCTCACTCACCCTTTGCCCTTCCTGAGCTGACCTGAGCAGACTAGGTCTTAGCAACCTGAAACCCAAGATGGCTCTCTCACACGTTCAGGCAGGGAAAGCCCTCCCAGGCTGAGAACTGTCCTCAGGCAGGGAGGGTGCTGGGATGTCTAGAGCCCAGAGCTGGATCTGTCCCGAAAGTTGCCCTGCTCAGCCGTTTGCTCACTCACCTTTTGCAATCCATGAGCTGACCTGAGCAGACTAGGTCTGAGCAACCCTTTGCAGTCTGTGAGCTGACCTTCTCAGACTGGGTCTGAGAGACCCTTTGTGGTCTATGAGCTGATCTGTGTAGACTGGTCTCTGAGCAACCTAGGACCCAATATGGCTCTCTCACAAGTTCTGGCAGAGAAGGCCCTCCCAGGGGGAGAACTGTCCTCAGGTGGGGTGGGTGTCTAGAGCCCAGATCTGGTTGTGTCCCAAAAGGTGCCCTGTTCAGCCCTTTGCTCACTCAACATTTGCAGTCCATGAGCTGACCTGCGCAGACTGGGTCTGAGCGCCCCTTTGCAGTCTGGAGCCTGTCCTTCTTATATTCCCAGTTGATTCTGAACTCCTCTGAGTCCAGCTTATACTGTGATCCTTTGATTGTGGGCTCCTGTGAAATGCTGGTCCCAAGATCATGTGGGGAATCCTCTAGAGCTGGTTGGCGAGTGCACAGGCTGTGTGCCCAAGGAAACTGGGCATGCTGGTGGGGACCAGAAGGGACCTCTGATCTTTGTCTGGTTGTTCCTGTGTTTCCCCAGTGCTGTCCCTGTTCCCTCGTGCATGACTAGATGGAACTGGTGTTGTGCTCCACTCATGGCTGAATCCAAGATTGTGTGGGGATTCCTCTAGAGCTGTCTGGGGAGTGCACAGGCTGTGCGCCCAAGGAAACCAGGCACGCCGACAGAGGAAACATTTCATAGCAACTTTATTTTAATAGATATAATTAAGAAATACCCAATCTATTTACAGATGAGTAAATATAAGAGATGTGATATCTATACAAGAAAGAATAAACTACTCAAAACCAAGAAAGGATGTACTCTTTTTTTTTTTTTTGAAGTATTTTAACTTACTTTTTATATGTGTACTTTATTTACTTCATTTTATTACTCATCCATCTAACATTTCTCTGGTCTCAGGTCCTCCCTCTCTAATTTAATTTATGTTTATTTTTAAACATATGTATGTTTTAAATTCTTTATATTAATAGGTATATTTCGAACATAATAAATTCATTTAGTGATAATTGCATTTTTTTGCTTTTCCTCTAAGTAATTCTGTTTTTCTTCTTTTGTTGAAAATAGATTTTTTTCACATATTATGTACTCATTACAGTTTCCCCTCCCTTTACTACTCCAATTTTCTGCCCACCTTCCCTCCCATTCTTATCCACCCCTTTTATATCTCTAATTAGAAAATAAATAGATGTCTAAGGGATAATAATGTAAGACAAAGAAAAAATCAAATGCATCTGAATAGAGCAAAGCAAACAGAAGAAGGGAATAAGCTCAAGAAAAGCAAAAGAAAGAGATATACACAGAGATCCACTCATTCACACCTTTAAGTTTCAATAAGAACACTAAACTAGAAGCCATAATGCAAGAACAGGTATGGAGAGGGAAGAGAGAGAGAGAGAGAGAGAGAGAGAGAGAGAGAGAGAGAGAGAGAGACTCCCCCCATTCCCTCTGGCTCTTACTGTCTTTCTGCTTGTCCTTCCACAAGGTTCCCTGGGATTTGAGGGGAGACATGGGAGTAGATGGATGTGGCTACAGGCCTGAAATTTATAGCTAGCCATGTGTCTGAGCAGGCATAGGTGGTTGGGTTAACTTATATGAGATAGTTGATAATCTGCTCAGCTAATACCTAAACTTTGAAATATTAAAAGATCTCTGAGTAGTTATTTGGGGAACTAGCTGGTTAAGGAATAATTGCCACCATGTTAATTTCTAGCATTAATCAATATACACAGACATTAATTTAAGTCATTTATAGTATGTCAATATAGAAACACATTTTACCTGGAATTCATAGTGGCACACCAACCAGGATTCCAGAAAAACTTCCTATTTCTTCTCAGAGTTACTTTCTCTCTCCCAGGAATTCCTGCTCTCCACTCTCTACTGCCCAGACACAGGCTTTAGCCTTTTATTGGCCCATTAACATGGGGGAGCAAGGTTTGCAGAACAAAAGCTGGTGTGCTGAGAATACACTTATATAGGGGCAACAAGATATTGGGGTGTAGAATTTAACCTGTGCATATATAGTAGCATGACACCAAACCCAACAACACAGGATTAAGAATAGGCTAGGAATTGGAGCTGAGGAGATCCACAGGAGGGAGGAAAGCAGGGTATTCTTCAGTTTCTGCTTAGTTCCCTGGGAATGGGGGCAGAGCTCTTGAGGAGAGATCCCAGCTCTCTTAGTAGTCTGCTACAAAGCTGGGGATAAAAAGAAGAGTAAAGACCTGAATTTTCCCTATCCACTTATCTGGTTTACTTGCTTCTTTGGCAGGCTTGGCTGGCATGTTCCCAGAGAATTCTTACAGGAGTTGGAGGATGAGATAGTAGGATGAGTGGGGAGGAAGGTTGGCAGAGAAGATCTGTGTGGTCCATAAGAGATGATGGCATAGAGGAGGAGGAGGCTGGAGTAGGTAGTCTGCTACAGAGTTGGGAATAAGACTAGGGGATTGTATTTGGAGAACAGGAGGGAGAGGTAAAGATCTACAATTAGGCTACCTTGATTCCTTGGCGAAAGAGTGGCCTGTAAATTTTCAGGGAATGCCTGCTGGAGTTGGTACCTAGAACAAAAAGATGACTGGGGAAGAAACTTTGGAGTAGAAGATCAGCATGATCTACTGAGGGTAGGGGGGCAGAGGAAAGAAGACCTCAGCAGCTGGTCTGTTGCAGAGATCAGGATGAGACTGGGGCATTAGATTTGAGGCACAGAAGGGAGACATGAAGATCTGCAGTTAGCTTCTGACTTCTCCAGCCTGAATCAGATTGCTTTTTTAAAAGGCTGCATGATCAGGCCTTTAGCCAATTTCTACAGCCTTTTTATGAGTATTACAGTGCATGCACAACAGCCAAGTGTCATTTATACAATGAGGGAATTCATACTTGTTAAGCTTCTCTAGCTAGCAATGTAAGGTCAGTAGGGACAACAAAAAAGAGTGAACCTACAAGACAAAGGGAAATGATAGAGGGAAGGAAGGAAGGGAGGGAGGGAGGGAGTAAAGGAAGGAAGGAGGGAGGAAGAAGGAAAAGATATTAATATAAGTTGATTTTTTAAAATAAAAAAGCAGCCCTGGTATTTATCACATGGGACAATCATATTCAGTCTATGGTTTCTACAATATATAAACAATAACTATAATTACATATACTGTTACCTGGCTTAAGATATTTCTTTTTAAATTTATTTTTATTTTTATTTTCTCTTTCTTTTATTCACTTTTTCTTTTTATTGGATATTTTATGCATTTTCATTTCAAATGTTATTCCCTTTATTGCTTTGCCCTCCCAAGTCCCCCATCCATGAGTACTCTTCGGTTGGTGGTTTAGTCCCTGAGAGCTCTGGTAGTACTGGTTGGTTCATATTGTTGTTCCTCCTATGGGGCTTCAAACCCTGTCAGCTCCTTGGGCCCTTTCTCTAGCTCCTCCATTGATGACGTTGTGCTCAGTTCAATGGTTGGCTGTGAACATCCACCTCTGTATTTGTCAGGCACTGTTAGAGCCTCTAAGGAGAGTGCTATATCAGACTTCTGTCAGCAAACACTTGTTGGCATCCACAATAGTGTCTGGATTTTGTTATTGTATATGGGATGGATCCCTAGGTAGGGTAGTCTCTAGATGGCCTTTCCTTCAGTCTCTGCTCCACACTTTGCTTCTGTAACTCCTTACATGGGTATCTTGTTCCTCCTTCTAAGAGGTACTGAAGAATCCACACTTTGGTCTTCCTTCTTCTTTAGCTTCATGTGGTCTATAAATTGTGTCTTGGGTATTCCAAGTTTCTGGGCTAATAACCACTTGTCAGTGAGTGCATACTATGTGCATCTTTTTGTGACTGGGTTACCCCACACAGGATGATATTTTCTAGTTCCATCCATTTACATGCAAATGTCATAAAGTCCTTTTTAATAGCTGAATAGTATAGCATTATGTAAATTATGACATTTTCTGTATCTATTCCTCTGTTGATGGACATCTGGGTTCTTTCCAGCTTCTGGCTATTATAAATAAGGCTGCTGTGAATGATACTGGTACAACAACAGACAGGTTGATCAGTGGAATAGAATTGAAGACTCAGAAATGAATCCACACACCTATGGTCACTTGATCTTTGACAAGGGAACTAAAACTATCCAGTGGAAAAAAGTCAGCATTTTCAACAAATGGTGCTGGCACAACTGGTGGTTATCATGGAGAAGAATGCGAATTGAACCATTCTTATCTCCATGTACAAAGCTCAAATCTAAGTGGATAAAAGTCCTCCACATAAAACCAGAGACACTGAAATTTATAGAGGAGAAAGTGGGGGAAACACTCAAAGGTGTGGGCACAGGGGAAAGATTCCTAAACAGAAAAGCAATGGCTTGTGCAGTCAGATCAAGAATTGACAAATGGGACCTTATGAAATTGCAAAGCTTCTGTAAGGCAAAAGACACAGTCCACAAGACAAAAAGGCCAGCAACAGATTGGAAAGAATTTTTACCAATCCTAAATCTGATAGGGGACTAATATCCAATATATACAAAGAGCTCAAGAAGCTGGACTCCAGAAATTCAAATAACCCCATTAAAAATGGAGTATAGATCTAAACAATGAATTCTCATCTGAGGAATACCGAATGGCTGAGAGCACCTGGAAAAAATGTTCAACATCCTTAATCATCAGGGAAATGAAAATCAAAACAACCTTGAGATTCTACCTCACTCCAGTCAGAATGACTAAGATCAAAAATTCAGGTGACAGCAGATGCAGGTGAGGATGTGGAGAAAGAGGAACACTCCTCCATTGTTGGTGGGGTTGCAAGCTGGTACAACCACTCTGGAAATCAGTCTGGTGGTTCCTCAGAAAACTGGACAGAGTACTACCAATTGATCCAGCAATACCTCTCCTGGGCATATATATACCCAGAAGATGTTCTAACTGGTAATAAGAACGCATGCTCCACTGTGTTCATAGCAGCCTTATTTATAATAGCCAGAAGCTGGAAAGAACCCAAATGTCCCTCAACAGATGAATGGATACAGAAAATGTGCTACATTTATACAATGGAGTACTACTCAGTTATTAAAAAAAATAAATTTATGAAATTCTTGGGCAAATGGATGTATCTGGCGGATATCATCCTTAGTGAGGTAACCCAATCACAAAAGAAGTCTCTTGATATGCACTAACTGATAAGTGGATATTAGCCCAGAAACTTAGAATACCCAAATACAATTTGCAAAACACAAGAAAATCAAGAAGAACGAAGACCAAAGTATGGATTTGTCATTCCTCCTTAGAATAGGGAACAAAATACCCATGGAAGGAGTTACAGAGACAAAGTTTGGAGCCAAGACAAAAGGATGGACCATCCAGAGACTACCCTACCTGGGGATCCATCCATAATCAGCCATTAAATGAAGACAGTATTGCATATGCCAGCAAGATTTTGGTGAAAGGACCCTGATATAGCTATCTCGATTGAGGCTATGCCAGTGCCTGGCAAATACAGAAGTGGATGCTCACAGTCATCTATAGGATGTAACACAGGATCCCCAATGGAGGAGCTAGAAAAAGTACCCAAGAAGTTGAAGAGGTCTGCAACCCTATAGGTGGAACAACAATATGAACTAACCAGTACCCCCAGAGCTCATATCTCTAGCTGCATATGTAGCAGAAGATGGACTAGTTAGCCATCATTGGGAAGAGAGTCCCCTTGATCTTGCAAACTTTATATTCCCCAGTACAGGGGAACACCAGGGCCAAGAACTGGGAGTGGGTGGGTAAGGAAGCAGGGCCAGGGGTGGGTATTTTACTTCTTCTTTTACATTTTATTTCAAAGAAAAAGGAAGTTATTAATATTAATGGTGGGAGAAAAAAATCACTGTTTTGGAATCAATACAGTGTGATTGTTTGCTGGCCCAACACAATCCAGAACTTAGATATACACTTTCAATACAGGAAATTAAGGAATTCCAGAAGAGTGAAGTTTTTAGAGGAACACAATGGGCTTAGAGAACATATATCGGCACGTGTGTAGCTCAAAGAACAGATGCTACTGGTCTATAAATGATTTTTTAAATTATTATTTTCCCTTTTAAAACAAAGTCTCATTCCTGGATAGCTCAGAACTAGCAATGTAGAGCAAAATGTTTTCAACCTTGCAGCAGTTCTTCCTCAGTCTCTTCAAATGGGCTACAGGTATGTGTCACTGCTGCAAGGTTGAAAATATTTTGCCCAGCTTGTGAGTGATGCTTTTAGGACCAAACTAGAGTTCCATAGTTGGTAACAATTTTTCTCCAGTACAATTTTAGTCAAGTTGATGAAAGTGTTGGAAGGGGGTCAGAGGTCCCTTTTTCTTCATTGGCAATTCTGAACATTCAGCAGAATCTTTGTGATTGAAGGAGAAGTTAAAAAAAATGTTACAAGTACTAGAATTGTGAGACAGTTTCTAAGGCTTTGGTTTTCCTTTAGATAAACTTCTCAGTATGGGGAATCAGTGAGGGTATATCTCAATAATTGTGAGCTTGCTTAACTTAAGGAAGGTCCATGGGCTTTATCCCCAGAAGTGCTTAATGAGAAAAAGAAATGGTGGAAATGAAAGAAATGTCAGGACTTGTGGTATACACAGAGCATTCCAGGCCAGTCAGGGCCATATAGCTAGACGTTGTCATAAAGCCAAACAAAAGTAAACTAAAAGATTGTTTGGGGAACATGGGTGAGCAGTAGCATGTGTTCGGACAAGAAAGCTCCTAGGCAAAATTACTATCACCAAGCAAGGGGACATGTCAGAATAACAGAGTTCAGTCTTCCATATTGTCAAAATGAAATAAATTTAAAAGCTTATCATCTTGGACTCACAAAATAGATGCACAAGGATTGCAATGATTGCAATTGTTATGAGCCTGGACTACATAACACGGAATTTGTCTGGAAACAAAACCCAAATCTCAAAACCAAAACCAATCAAGAAAGTGTGTGTGTTACTTGGCATATATCCAGAAGAGTTTCCATCTGGTTATAAGGACACATGTTCCACTATGTTCATAGCAGCGTTATTCATAATAGCCAGAAGCTGGAAAGAACCCAGATGTCCCTCAACAGATGAATGGATACAAAAAATTTGGTACATTTACACAATGGAGTACTACTCAGTTATTAGAAACAATGAATATATGAAATTCCTAGGCAAATGGATGGATCTGGAGGGTGTCATCCTGAGTGAGGTAACCCAATCACAAAAGAACT
>LR754236.1:39707-76971 GCA_902729485.2 Mus minutoides
ATACTAGCCCAGAAGCCTAGACTACCCAAGATACAACTTACTAAACACATGAATCTCAAGAAGAATGAAGTTCAAAATGTGGTCTCTTTGCCCCTTCCTAGAATTAAGAACAAAGCACACACTGAAGGAGTTACAGAGATCATGTGTGAAGCTGAATCAAAAGGATGGACCAACCAGTGAAGGCGGCTGCCAGGGATCCTTCCCATAATCAGCCACCAAAATAAGCACTATAGGATATGCCAGCAAGATAATGTTGAAAGGGACCTGATATAGCTGTCTCATGGGAGGCTATACCAGTGCCTGGCAAACACAAAAGTGGTTGCTCACAGTCAGCTATTAGATGGAACACAGGACTCCCAAGGAAGGAGCTAGAGAAAGTACCCAAGGAGCTGAAGGAGTCTTCAACCCTCTAGGTGGAAGAATAACATGAACTAACTAGTTCCCCCTGAGCTCATGTCTCTAGCTGCATATATGGAAGAAGATGGCCTAGTTGGCCATCATTGGGAGGAGAGGCCCCTTGGTCATACAGACTCTATATGCCCCAGTACAGGGGAACGCCAGGGCCATTACGTGGGAGGGGGTTGGTAGGGGAGCAGGGCAGGGATGCGGGAGGGTAAAGGGAAAAAAAAAAAGAAAGTGTGTGTGTGCATGTGTGTGTGTATGTGTGTGTGTGTGTGTGTGTGTGTGTGTGTGTGTGTGTGTGTGTATGAGAGAGAGAGAGAGAGAGAGAGAGAGAGAGAGAGAGAATGTGTACTTCCTCCCTTCTTCATCCAAAACAAGTAGATGTGAATGAAGCCTGAAGACTGCTCTTGAAGTCTCAAAATGGAATGAGCACAGTACTCCTCAGGGTGTTAGCAGCAGCCTACATAGACTATCTTATGGTCCACACAGTGGACTTTGAGGCCCTTAAAATACACCATATATGGAATTGGAATGAGGGTTTCCCATATATATATATATATATATATATATATATATATATATATATATATATATATATATATATATATATATATATATATATATATATATATATATATATATATATATATATATATATATATATATATATATATATATATATATACATATATTATAAATTGGGTCGTAGGGTAGATGGTGTCAGGGAAAATTGGTTGTGTTTTATCATTTAATGATGACTCCACCTGAGGCTAACTACTTCTTCCTTCTCCTGCTCCTTCTCCTTCTCCTTCTCCTTCTCCTCCTCCTCCTTCTCCTTCTCCTTCTCCTTCTCCTTCTCCTTCTCCTTCTCCTTCTCCTTCTCCTTCTCCTTCTCCTTCTCCTTCTCCTTCTCCTTCTCCTTCTCCTTCTCCTCCTCCTCCTTCTCCTTCTTCTTCTCCTCCTCCTTCTCCTTCTCCTTTTTCTTCCTCCTCCTCCTCTTCCTCCTTTTCTTCTTCTTTTTTTTCTGACTGTTTCATTTGGTTTTCTTGACTTTTTTCAGTGATCCTTAAGCCAAGCCTTCATTCAGTACTATTAGATCCATGTTCATTCTAAAGAATATTTTCTTCTTAAAACTGAGATCTGGGTATGATTTTCTGTTGAATAAGAGCTTGAAGTTGTCCAGATATTAACAAGTGATTATGAATTTTTCCTTTGCAGAAGTGTCAAGGCTTTCCCTCAAGAAGGGCCTGGAAGGTTAATATCTAAGACACGGCTATACTCTTGTGCTCAATTCTTGTAAATAACTTGGTCTCTGTTGTTCTAATGCTACTCTTCTTTCTCTCACTGAAGGATCTGGGCGATGGGCGGGTCAACATAAGCCAAAATATTAACCTTTTATCAATGCAAGTCATAGCTATAAATAAAGGGACAGGATTGCTCAGTTTGATTTATTCCCAATCAGTCATTTGTATCAGAGAAGCACTGGAAAATACAGACCTGGGTTAAAGGCATTTGAGAAAAATACAAGCACAATCCATATTATCTGTGCTTTTAAAGGAAGTGCTAGGGCAGGAACTACTCCTGATAACACAGTTTCTGAGCAATACAGACTCTCCTAGTCTCTCTGGTAATCCAGTTACCTTGGAAACACAGTGATGCAAGGAATGACACACACACACAGCTAAATGGTGGTTGCTTATCCCTCTTACAGGAAACATTTCACTCCTCAGGTTTTTGAAAATTCAGATGCCTTTTTACCTTGACCCCACTGACTGGAATGTTATATTCTTATGCAGAAAGCTACCAGCAGATCTGATTTTTTTTTTTTAAATTTAACTGGCACAGAGACATATTTTAGTCTTACATAGAGACATATTTTGCCTTACATACTTTTAGGATTTTATTGTTAATTATGTGTAAGCATGTACATCTTCTATGTGTGAGTGTGTGGCCACAGGTACAGGTTTCTGAAGGGGTCCAGAGGTGTCAAATCCTCTGGATCTGGAGTTACAGCTGGCTGTGAACCACTTAACATGGGTTCTAGAAATAAAACATAGGTCCTTTACAAAACCAGAGCACACTCTGAACCACTGAGCCATCTCTCCAGCCTCAGTGGTTTGGATTTTGCTACTTCCAAATCAGCTATTAACTTTTGAAATCATCCCAATCTTTACAAAATACTAGAAGACATAGCAATTAAAGGCAGCGCAATATATGAATATATCTTTGTTGGTACAGTCTAAAAAGAGATTGAGTTAATACCTTGAAATGTCTTCAGAAAGTCCTTCTTTTCTCACAGATATCCAGGGATGGATTAATGAATGAAGCTTCAATCTCAGCCATGTGGCCTCAACTTACCCATTCCTCAAAGTTCTTGTCCATCCACAGAACAAAAACGTGTGACTCACAACCTAGTATTGTTAGTAACACTGTGCAGAGGGAAAATTCATTATTCTAGAATTTTTAAAACATACACTTGTCTTGTCTTAGTTACTTTTCCTGTTGCTGTGATAAAACACCAAGTAAAAACAGCAAGGAAAAAGGGGTCATCTTTCAGCGGCTGTTCTGGTTACAGTATGACATGACAGGGAAGCTGTGGCAGCAGGAGCTTGAATCCACATATGGTAGTTTTCCCAGGTGTTTTTAGATTCTTTCAAGTTAAGAGTTATTACAACCTCAAATGCCAGAATTCCTCCACCTATTTGCCTCTATCTGGGCAGTTATTGACTAAAGCTAACTGGATTAAAAACTCAGAAAGATTCTAAGAACTAAGTCCAAAAGAATGTTCTGAAATTATGGAAGAAAATCTCAAGGCAGAGGTGGGCAGGTAGAAAGCATTAGAGAAGTGCTTGTGATATTAGGTGATGGAATAGCAAGATAATTAAATGGTCCACTTTAGTTTACTTTATTTTTGCTTTACATTTATAGAAAACTTTTATTTATTCTTTGAAAATTTGATGCATATATACAATGTATTTTTATCTTACTCCCCCAAAAGATTTCCTTTCAACTCCAACCCCAGGTACCATCAATCCTTCTATCCAAACATCATGTGTTTAGTATTATCAACCTGCCTAGTCCAATTAGTGCTGATCATATGTGAATGGGTGTGGGAACAAGACACTAGGGTATGGGCTTAAACCCTACAATCAGCCACAGACACAGGGGCAACAGCAGCCAGCAACAGCCTATAGCCTCTATGCGATGGGTGGGGCCTCACAAACCCCTCCTTTATGCAAAATGGAATGATGATCTGCTTAATCTGTGCAGGTCTTGTGCTGTGAGTTGACTTGCACATTATCCATTTCAAAGCCAGAAAAGCAGTTTTTTAGCTCCCCTTTTCATGCTCTGGACCTTACATTCTTCAACTCTCTTGAGTCTTGGATACAGGGAGCTTGCTATAAGGCCTATGAAATTATTTCCTAACTAACCATTGGTTTTGAGCATGTTTACAGCACCAGGTGTGAATTACTTCTAGTGGAGCAGAACTCAAATCTAATCAATAAAATGTTACATAATCCCATAAAAAAATCTTGCCATTATGGCAACAGTGGGTCTGTCTTGCTTGAACAGTAAATAATATAGTATGAAAGACCTGATGTTGGGTAAAACTATTAATGTATGTTTTCCCCAGCCACCTGCACAGCATCTGACAGCAGTATGAAAGCTGTCAGGAGAAAGTTACTCTGACAGTTGAGTTTGATTTCTCTGTGTCCTGCAACCAAAGAGTGTGGTGTCTTTAGCAATAGAGCCTTACCATGAAGTTATAGTGGCCAACCAAAGAGGGCAAGGCTGTGTGAGAAGTAACCCATGCCAGGTACTGAGTTTTTTTCATTAAATAGACCGTGTTTTCTTGGAGCAGTATTATCTGCCTGTGCAAGGTATACCTGACCAAACTTTGAAAAAATACCATATTGAAAAATTAACCTTAAAACTAGCAGATTTCACACAAAATTGGAGAAAGAAAATGTGGCACATTTACACAATGGAGTATTACTCAGCTATTAAAAACAACAACATCATGAAATTTGCAGGCAAATGGATGGAACTGGAAAATATCACGTTGAAGGAAGTAACCCATACCCAGAATCACAAGCATGGAATTTATTTACTTATATGTGGATTTTAGCATTTAAGTAAAGGATAACCAAGCTACAATAAACAGATCCAAAGAAGCTAAGTGACAAAGAGGACTCAATGCGGGATTTCTGAGTCTCACTGAGAAGGGTAAATAGAATAGACATTTCAGGTAGACAGGGAGGGGAACTAGATAGGGGTAGGGGTGGGGATGGGAACAGGAGAAATCAGGTAGGGGGAAACAGAGGGAGCAGGTACTGAGAGAGACAACTGGAATCTGGATGAGTGAGGCATCTCTGGGACAAGCTAGAAACCTAGGGAAATAGAAACTCCCAGAAATATATGAGGGTAATCCTAGCTAAGACTCCTAACAATAGTGGATATGGAGTCTCAATTGGCCATCCAGGCAAGACTTACAATGGAAGGAATGGGACACTAACCCAGCCACAAAACCTTTGACCTACAATTTGTCCTACTTACAAGATGTGCAGGGGTAAAGATGGAGTATAAATTGAAAGAACGCCCAACCAGGCTCATTGATCCTATCTCAAATCCATTACATTGGAGTCTGGGGAAATAACTCAGAAGGTAAAATGCAGACACGAGGGGCCTGAGATGGTGTCTTAGTCAGGGTTTCTATTTCTGGACAAAACATCATGACCAAGAAGCAAGTTGGGGAGGAAAGGGTTTATTCAGCTTACACTTCCATACAGCTGTTCATCACCAAGGAAGTCAGGACTTGAACTCAGGCAGGTCGGGAAGCAGGAGCTGATGCAGAGGCCATGGAGGGATGTTGCTTACTGGCTTGCTTCCCCATGGCTTGCTCAGTCTTCTCTCTTATAGAACCCAAGACTACCAGCCCAGGGATGGTCCCACCCACAAGGGGCCCTTCCCCCTTGATCACTAATTGAGAAAATGCCTTACAGCTGGATCTCATGGAGGCATTTCCTCAACTGAAGCTCCTTTCTCTGTGATAATTCCAGCTTGTGTCAAGTTGACACATAAAACCAGCAAGTACAATTGACCCCTTGTCAACTTGACCCACAAACACATCACTATTAAGCTTCAACCCTTAGTTTCTTATTCATCCTCAAGATCTAAACAACTTTAAAAGCCCCACAGTCTTTACATACTAAAAGTTCAATCCCTTTCTTTTAAAATACAAAGTACTTTAAAATTCAGTCATTTTTTTCTTTTTTTTCTCTTTATTAGATATTTTCTTCATTTACATTTCAAATGTTATCCAGAAATTTCCCCTTACCCTCCCGCATCCCCGCCCTGCTCCCCTACCCACCCCCTCCCACATAATGGCCCTGGCGTTCCCCTGTACTGGGGCATATAAAGTCTGCATGACCAAGGGGCCTCTCCTCCCAATGATGGCCAACTAGGCCATCTTCTTCCATATGTGCAGCTAGAGACATGAGCGCAGGGCGAACTAGTTAGTTCATGTTATTCTTCCACCTATAGGGTTGAAGACTCCTTCAGCTCCTTGGGTACTTTCTCTAGCTCCTTCCTTGGGAGTCCTGTGTTCCATCTAATAGCTGACTGTGAGCAACCACTTCTGTGTTTGCCAGGCACTGGTATAGCCTCCCATGAGACAGCTATATCAGGTCTCTTTCAGCATTATCTTGCTGGCATATGCTATAGTGTTTATTTTGGCAGCTGATTATGGGAAGGATCCCTGGCAGCTGCAGTCACTGGTTGGTCCATCCTTTTGATTCAGCTTCACACATGATCTCTGTAACTCCTTCAGTGTGTGCTATGTTCTTAATTCTAGGAAGGGGCAAAGAGACCACATTTTGAACTTCATTCTTCTTGAGATTCATGTGTTTAGTAAATTGTATCTTGGGTAGTCTAGGCTTCTGGGCTAGTATCCACATATTAGTGAGTACATGTTATGTGAGTTCTTTTGTGATTGGGTTACCTCACTCAGGATGACACCCTCCAGATCCATCCATAGTCTTTTAACTGTGGGCTTCACTAAAAAACTTCAAGAGGGAAAAATATCAGGGCACAGTCACAATCAAAAGTAAAAATTAATCTCCAACAATCCAATGTCTGGGATCCAACTCATGATCTTCTGGCCTCCTCCAAGGGCTTGTGTCACCTTCTCCAGCTATGCCCTTTGTAGCACACACATTGTCTTCTAGGCTCCAGCCAACTATACTCTACTGCAGTTGCTGTTCTCAGTAGTCATATCATGGTATTGGCATCTACAAAATGCTGATGTCTTCCACTGTAACTTGGCTTTAACAATAGCCTCTCATAGGCTCACTTCATGGTGCTAAGCCTCAAATCCTTTGTATGACCCATTCAGTCCTGGGCTATCAATTGCAACTGAGGCTGCACCTTCACCAATGGCCTTCCATGGCCTCTCACAATGTTGACCCTCAGCTGCTCTGTGTGACCCCTTCATGCCTTCAAAACCAGTACCAGCTTACACATTACCAAGTCCCACTGTAGCACAAGGTACAACCTTGGTTATCTCTGGAACACAGCCTCTGTGCTCTTAAAAAACACTTCCCAGAAGGTGTCACCTCATTGATGCTGGTCTCTTCTTTTTTTTTTAATTTCAAATATTTTTATTAGATATTTTCTTTTTTTCTATTGTTTTTTTTTTCAATTTTTATTAGATATTTTCTTCATTTACATTTCAAATGTTATCCTGAAAGTCCCCTAAACCCTCCCCCATCCCCATTCCTGCTCCCCTACCCACCCACTCCCACATTTTGGCCCTGGCGTTCCCCTGTACTAGGTCATATAAAGTTTGCATGACCAAGGGGCCTCTCTTCCCAATGTCTCTTCTTAATCACCACTAATTTCTTAGCTCCAGCTAACCAGCATCAATAGTCCAAGTAATGCAAAGTTTTTGCTTTAGTAGTTCTGGTATCTTGTTAATCACAGCCGATTCTTCAGCCCAGCTAACCAGAACCACAGAATCTTCACAATCCAAAATAGCAATGGCCCTGAAAAGAGTCTTTAATTTTCCCTCTGAAATTTCACAAGCCAGGCCTCCATCTTCTGCACTGTTCTCAACATTATTTCCCAAGCTCCTACACAACATCTGACAGATCACTTAACACTGATCTTCTAGCCCAAAGTTCCAAAGTGCTTCCACAGTCTTCCCCAAAACATGGTCAGATTGTCACAGGAATACCGCACTCTGCTGGTACCAATTTGTCTTAGTCAGGTTTCTATTCCTGGACAAAACATCATGACCAAGAAGCAAGTTGGGGAGGAAAGGGTTTATTCAGCTTACACTTCCATACAGCTATTCATCAACAAGGAAGTCAGGACTGGAACTCAAGCAGATCAGGAAGCAGGAGCTGATGCAGAGGCCATGGAGGGATGTTGCTTACTGGCTTGCTTCCCCTGGCTTGCTCAGCATTCCCTCTTATAGAACCCAAGACTGCCAGCCCAGGGATGGTCCCACCCACAAGGGGCCATTCCCCCTTGATCACTAATTGAGAAAATGCCTTACATTTGGGTCTCATGGAGGCATTTCCTCAACTGAAGCTCCTTTCTCTGTGATAATTCCAGCTTGTGTCAAGTTGACACATAAAACCAGCCAGTACAGATGGATACCCAGAACCCATGTAAAAGTGGAGTTTAGTGACATACTTGTAATCCCAGTGCTAAGGGGTAAAGACTAGTTCTAGCCAAATTGGTTAGCCTACATCTCAGTAAGAAGTCCTGCTTCGAAAATTAAGGTGGGTAGGGTAAGGTGGCTCAATGGGTAAAGGCACCTGCCACCATGTCAGATGACTCAAGTTCCAGCTTTGGATCCACTCAGTGGAGAGGATGCCCTAAATTTTTCTTCTGACCTCTACCTGTGTGCCATGTCATGTATAGATGTACATACAAACTCACACAGTTCAAACCATTCTCAGCACCAATGACTTCCATATTACCAATAGGATGGTCCATTTAGCACCACTTAAAGCACTACACTTCTTCCCAAATCCATATTCCTCCATACAAAAAGATAGGCCTATTACAATAATATCCCACTTCTGGTACCAACATCTCTTAGGTAGGATTTCCATTGCTTTCACAGCACCATGACCAAGGCAACTCTTATAAATGAAAACATTTAATTGGGACTAGATTACTGGTTCTGAGGTTCAGTCTATTATTATCATGGCAGGAAGCATGGCAGCGTCCAGACAGGCATGGCACTGGAGGAGCTGAGAGTTCTACTTCTTGTTCTGAAGGCAAACAGAAGATTGGCTTCCAGGTAGCTTGGAGGATGGTTTCAAGGCCTGCCCCTACAGTGACAAACTTCTTCCAACAAGACCACACCTCCTAATAGTGCCACTCAGTCCCTGGGCCAAACATATTCAAACCAACACACAGGTATGTGTGTGTGTGTGTGTGTGTGTGTGTGTGTGTGTGTGTGTGTGTGTGTGTGTATGAGATATAATATTATATTCAAGTAGACAAAGCCAAATTTGACTTATTTCAAGTTATCTCTTCACTACTGCATCCATGAAAATATTCTAGATTATACTATGTTAGTGACCACAATCCCACAAACTTATCATTGATAAATCTCATGAGCTCCTTTTCATAGTAAGAGCCAGAGAAATTAGATGTCTTCAGTCAAACAGTATTTGCCAGACATGGCATGCACACATGCACTTACAGAAGCTGTAAGTGGAAGAAGATTAAGCCAGCCAAAATCCCAGTATTGATTGGGGAAAGCTCATCCCACCACCAGCTGAGCAGCAATATGGTTTCTGGGGGAAAGAGAGCTAGTTTGAAATAGGGGTGGAATTGTAGGAGAGAGAAATGGGGAATTGATTTTATCAAAACATAGACTTATAGGCTTCATAAAGTCACATCATTGGGAAGAGAGGCCCCTTGGTCTAGCAAACTTCATATGCCCCAGTACAGGGGAATGTAGGGCCAAGAAGTGGAAATGGGTGGGTAGGGGAGCAGGGCAGGGGGAGGGTATAGGGTGCTTTTGGTATAGCATTTGAAATGTAAATGAAGAAAATAACTAATAAAAAATTTTAAAAGTAATTGTAAACCATTATATTTGATGTGATTATTATGGTCAAGTTTCATTCTAACAACTTAAAGTTTTTTTTGCCCAATTTGTTCCTTGGTTCTCCTTATCTCTCTTGTTTGCACTCTTTTTTATTGAATTTTATATTATAATTACTGTATATCGTTAAACATTTTACTGACTGAAGCTATTTTTTCCTTTTTTCCCAATTTTTATTAGATATTTTCTTCATTTACATTTCAAATGTAATCCCAAAAGTCCCCTAAACCCTCCCCCATCCCCCGCCCTGCTTCCCTACCCACCCACTCCCACATCTTGGCCCTGGCGTTCCCCTGTACTGGGGCATATAAAGTTTGCATGACCAAGGGGCCTCTCTTCCCAATGATGGCCAACTAGGCTATCTTCTGCTACATATGCAGCTAGAGACATGAGCTCTGGGGGTACTAGTTAGTTCATATTGTTCTTCCACCTATAGTGTTGGAGACCCCTTCAACTCCATGGGTACTTTTTCTAGCTCCTCCCTTGGGAACCCTGTGTTCCATCTAATAGCTGACTGTGAGCATCAACTTCTGTGTTTGCCAGGCACTGGCATAGCCTCACACAAGAAAGCTCTATCTGGGCCCTTTCAGCAATATCTTGCTGCCATATGTGATTGTGTCTGCATTTGGTGGCTGATTATGGGATGGATCCCCTGCTGCAGCAGTCACTGGTTGGTCCATCCTTTTGTTTCAGCTCCACACTTGATCTCTGTAACTCCTTCAATGTGTGATTTGTTCCTAATTCTAAGAAGGGGCAAAGTGTCCACACTTTGATCTTCATTCTTCTTGAGTTTCATGTGTTTAGCCAATTTTATCTTGGGTAATCTAGGTTTCTGGGCTAATATCCACTTATCAGACATGTTATGTGAGTTATTTTGTGATTGGGTTACCTCACTCACGATGATATCCTCCAGATCCATCCATTTGCCTGGGAATTTCATAAATTCATTGTTTTTAATAGCTGTGTAGTCCTCCATTGTGTAAATGTACCATAATTTCTGTATCCATTCCTCTGTTGAGGGACAACTGGGTTCCTTCCAACTTCTGACTATTATAAATAAGGCTGCTATGAACATAGTGAAGTATGTGTTCTTATTACAAGTTGGAACATCTTCTGGATATATGCCCAGGAGAGGTATTGCAGGATCCTCTGGTAGTACTATGTCCAATTTTCTGAGGAACCGCCACACTGATTTCCAGAGTGGCTGTACAAGCTTGCAATCCCACCAGCAATAGAGGAGTGTTCCCCTTTCTCCACATCCTCTCCAGCATCTGCTGTCACCTGAATTTTTGATCTCAGCCATTCTGACTGGTGTGAGATGGAATCTCAGGGTTGTTTTGATTTGCATTTCCCTGATGATTAAGGATATTGAACATTTTATTTGTCTTATGCTTATGGAACAAAACCATAGTAATTGTATTCATCTTCTTTCTATAAAATCTGACATCAGTGTTTTGTTTCAATGATTGTTTTCTTTCTTCATTGCTGTTTAGGTTTTTCTGGGTCTTCATGCTTTTCTAATGTATTTTCTTTTCTATTGTTGTGATAAACAACATAAACTGTTGGAAGATCCTTCCTGCTATTTAATGGTCATAGTCTATTTCCAGAAAGCTCCCCTAAGTTTAGTACAAAATGAAGAACTCCCTTTCCTAGCAGGGCTTAATCTTCTCTGATTGACCTTATTTGGGGAGCATGACCCCCACATTCTCTACCTGATCACATAGTCCTTGGTGAAATTACAGGAATACCTCTCCATGAAAACGAGGTATCCCCAGAACCTTAAGCTTCGGCCAATGAAACTTCACTGTAAGAAGAACCCCTTCCTACTTCCAAAATTTATATAGTCTTTGTTCATGCCGAATAAAGAGCACAAGCTGGTTCACTGAATATTTGCTAAGAGGGCTGCTTCACTGAATAACATCTAAAAGAGCTGTAACACTAAATTCCCGTGAGAAGACCCCCACCAACTCTCCTACCGCACACCCTTGGCACTCACTGCTGAACCTGGATCCTTCTGGCCTACCTGTTACAGACTCAGATTCATCCTTTCCTGCCTGGTTTGTAACAGAGTCTGGACACCCTGAGGGAGAAAGTCAAGGTCAGAACCACAATAACCGAGGCAGCAAGTCAGTTTGTAGAAAGAAGAGTTTATTTGGCCTTATGATTCCAAAGGAATGAAAGTCCATCACCATCTTGAAAGGGAAGCATGGCAGGATTCAGACATGGAAATAGGACATCAGCTGTGTGTTCATATCTCCAATTACAAACAGGGAGTTGAGAGAGAACTCTAGAAACAGCACATAGCTTTGGAAATTTCAAAACTCATTCCAGTGATAGACTTCCTCCAGCAAGGCTACACCTATTAACCCTCTCCAAAGAAGCCTACCAAATGGGGATCAAGAACTTAAATGTACATGAACTTGGTGGTTATCTCACACAAACTTCCACAAGGACTGAAGCCAGTGTGTGTGTGTGTGTGTGTGTGTGTGTGTGTGTGTGTGTGTGTGTCTGTGTGTGTGTGTGTGTAGTCCCATTTCATCCAGGTTAGCTTTTAATTCTCTGTAGGGGTGGTGTTGAACTCCTGATCATTCTGCTACCACCCTCCCCCCGCCACAAGTACTAAGATTACAAGTTTGTGCCACTACAACCATTTATGGGAATCAGACATTTTTATTTCACCTGTCTGTTGCTAAATTTATTTGAATTCTCATGTATAAGTTTTAACCTGGAGTGCAGCTGAGCTGGTTAGAGACAGTATGAACTTTTGGGATCGTGTGTTTAAGGTTTAATGCAGAAACTACTTGTCTTCCCAGCTTCTGATTTGTATCAACTTAAAGGTATCATCACATTCTGTCTAGATTTTTCTCTCCTTAAATGGTGTCCTAGAAACTTTCAAAACTTTCAAAGAACCAGATAATTCATAGAGCTCAAAACTTATCTGTATTATATGGGATCATTGTGACTGTTGACTGATGCCATGAAAAGTATTATTTCACATATTTTCATGGGAAGTAGGAAGATATATCCAGTCTTACTTAGAAGTAATTAATTAAATTCACTTAATTATCAATTGTGTTTAATTCAATTAGCTATCAATTGTACTTAATCTAATACATTTAAAATAAAATTTACATTTAAGTAATCATGTAAGTATTTTAATAGCATCCTTAAAGTGTTGTAGTGTAGTGTAACTGATCTACATAACAGAAGAAGCATGTCATCAACTGAAGCTGTCCCAGTCAGGCCCAATGTTTTGGCATCAAGTTTTGTCCTACTGTAGTTTCTTTTGTTCCCAATAGCCTTTCACACACAAAGTTATTTTCTAATAGAAGATTCCTTTTGCCATTGTTGTTACCTTAATAACCAGAGAATGTCACTTCTTTTGGTCACTCTACCTAGGACTACTGTCATAGGTTAAAGTAGATTTGATGTCATTTGGTCTGCGATGGCCATACTAGACTAAGGGTTTTGTGGATATATGGGAAAGATATAGAAGTTAGATTCAAAGAAACTGATGTTAATTCTCTAACAGCGGGTGGGTAGGAGAGCAGGACCAGGAGGGGGGGGGGTATAGGGAACTTTCTGGATAACACTTGAAATGTAAATGAAGAAATTATCTAATAAAAGTTGGAAAAAAAGTCAAAAAAAAAAAAACAATTGAGATGCCACATTATGATTGAAGAGCTAAAGAAAGTTTTTTTTTTCAATTTTTATTAGATATTTTCTTCATTTACATTTAAAATGTTATCCCAAAAGTCCCCTAAACCCTCCCCCACCCCCCCGCCCTGCTCTGCTACCCACCCACTTCCACATCTTGGCCCTTGTGTTCCCTGTACTGGGGCATATAAAGTTTGCATGAGCAAGGGGCCTCTCTTCCCAATGATGGCCCACTAGGCAATCTTCTACTATATATTCAGCTAGAGACACGAGCTCTGGGGGTACTGGTTAGTTTATATTGTTTTTCAACCTATAGGGTTGGAGACCCCTTCAGCTCCATGGGTACTTTCTCTATACCCTCCATTGGGAACCCTGTGTTCCTTCTAATAGCTGACTTTGAGCATCCACTTCTGTGTTTGCCAGGCACTGTTATAGCCTCACTCGAGACAGCTATATCAGGGCCCTTTCAGCAATATCTTGCTGGTGTATGCAGTAGTGTCTGCGTTTGCTGGTTGATTATGGGATGAATCCCTGGCTGCAGCACTCACTGGTTGGACCATCCTTTTGTCTCAGCTTCACACATGATCTCTGTAACTCCTTCAATGTGTGCTTTCTTCCTAATTAAAGAAAGTTTATAATACCTGCTTTAATAGATCAGTGGATGCTGTTGTTTTCAAGAGATCAGTGGATCCTGCCATTTTTTTTAAATTTAAGAATCACTGTATAACAAAATATGATAAAAGAAAATATTAATTTGAAAGTGAACATATTGAATCTGTACACCCAATGGTCCATGCAATAGGGTGGGTTTAATTTTGCCTTCAAGGGAATGAATATTAATTTACTGGCTTTTTTGGCTTTCAATAACTTACTCATCACCAGCTCTCCATAATTTCTGGGGACTATTGAAACTCTTGGTCTTTTGAATTTTTCCAGTAAAATCCTAAGTTTGGCATCTAGGACTGGTGTCATTTTCGATGATTTTATATACTTTTTGTCCTTAATTTACCAAGGTGTCTGTAGTAGTCAGGGTTCTCTAGAGTCACAGAACTCATGGGTAGTCTCTATATAGTAAGGAAATTTGTTGGTGACTTACAGTCTGTAGTCCAGCTCCCCAACAATGGTCAGCAGCATGTGAATGGAAGTCCAAGGATCTAGCAGTTGCTCAGTCCCACAAAGCAAGCAGGCCAAGAGAGAATCTTCCTTCTTCCAATGTCCTTATGTAGGTATCCAGCAGAAGGTGTGGCCCAGATTAAAGGTGTGTGCTGCCACACCTGGATCTGGGACTTGCTTTGTAGCAGATGACCTCGAACTCAGAGATCTCCTTGCCTTAGTCTCCTGGAATTCATAGCCATTATTCCTCAATAGCTCCACGCCAAGATCCAGGTCAGAAACTTGTATCTCTCAGCATTAAGATCAGTATCATAGTCTGATAGTCTATGTCTTTTATCGGGGAATTGAGTCCATTGATATTAAGAGATATTAAGGAACAGTAATTGTTGTTTCCTGTCATTTTGTTTTTAGAGTTGGGATTCTGTTCTTGTGGCTGTCTTCTTTTAGGTTTGTTGAAGGATTACTTTCTTACTTTCTCTAGGGCATAGTTTCCGTCCTTGTATTGGTGTTTTTCTGTTATTATCCTTTGAAGGGCTAGATTCGTGGAAAGATATTGTGTGAATTTGAATTTTTCATGGAATACTTTGGTATCACCGTCTATGGTAAATGAGAGTTTTGCTGGGTACAGTAGCCTGGGCTGGCATTTGTGTTCTCTTAGTGTCTGTATAATCTCTGTCCATGATCACCACTGCCAACTCTCTGTTTGATGTGTACCCAGTTCTTGTTCACTTGTCCCTGGTGCTGCTAGTTCTTCCTTAGCCATAAACTCATATAGTCAGCTTTCCCACATTCCCACAACTAAATGGAACTGCAAAACTCGAGGCTGCATATCACAAGACCCTGTAACCTGGTAGAATCAAGGCTCTTAAAGCTTAATTAGCCAATTAGATTTATGTATCAATATCACAATTTACAAGATGTGAATAAAATAATTTCAGAGCCAATTGATAATGACAAAAGCGTTATCCCAATATTTCTAACCTTGTGAAACCATAGTTACTTGTGGCTGGAAAATGCCACATGGTTACATATCAGCAGATATTTTCCTTCCCTTATCGCAAGACACTCCTTGTCTCTGCAACTCTTAGCTCTGTCTCCCTTTTCCCTGTCCAATCACAGTCCTCTCACTGTGATTGGAAAGGGAAAACTCCTGCAACATATGTATAGTATAATATTTTTAAAAGATACAGGTAACATTTGGTGATGAGAAAGGGTACAATACAGGCAAAGGGAGATATGAAAGAAGATATAATATTTTCTCTAGTTCATCAACCTCACCACTTTTCCCATTTCTTTTTCTGTTGTACATAAATCCATAAAATGAATTGATAGTGAAAGTGTAAACCCCTATGTGAAGCTCCATGGCTGAAGAATGGCCATTGGAACTATATAGAAGTTCACTGAGATGTCAAGAGTCTGGGATTGGACAGTGTTTGAATGGCTTCTTTAAATCAACTATGTGATATTTCTCTTGTTAGTTAATTAGCATAATGTGATTGTATTTTATTATTGTATTTTATTTTTCCCTTAATATCTCTTTTTTATATTTTTTATTAGATGAAACCATATGAGTTATTTCCCCTTTATGATACCATCACAGGCTTTCAGAGAGGAAGCACTTACAACCGAGGGCTTCTCTGCTTCATTTACTTATTCCTTCAGTTTAACAATATTCTCTTGCTTCCAAAGAGTCTCAAATCTCAGCCTATTCATCAGGCCTATGTCTGAGTGGTTGAGGATTTAGATTCAATGCTGAGGACAAGTCTTATCCCAGATATAAAATGTGTGGCTTTCCTGTCCTCATCACAGACATCTGTGAGACAGGTCTATATCATTACTCAAGCAGAGTTGTTAAAAATCAAAAATTGAAACTATTTGCACCCCTGCCAAGCCCAGCTCTCTGGTCTGGAAAAATCCTGGTTGTTTCTTAAACAGATGAATAGTTCTCTTCCCATATTGCAGCATCATTTATAAGTAAGGTCCAGTTAACCATGTAAACAGATTGGAGCAAAGAGAAATAGTGATTGGCAAACCATATTGTACATGTGCCTCCCAGCTTCTACTTTTCTTGTTACATGTCTAACATTCCAGGAACTGGTGCCAGGCTGAATCAGCCTAGCATAAAAGAACATGGCCTTGATTTATATAGAGAGCATTTTAGTTAGTTTTAATGCCACAGATATTTCCAGAGTCCTTTACTCATTATTCTGCTGAGTCACTGCCATAGAACACACATGGCACTTGCTGTTTTAGTAATTAACAGTACTGCTTGGAATAGTTGATCATTCTATAAAATTAGTGAAATATTATCTGTGACTCAGATTAAGAAAACATCACTCAGATTACAAAATGATCACACTATAACAAGGTACTTTGAAAGAAATGGTAGACAAATTGTGTATTCTGAGGAACATTTTTTTTTTATATAGGTAGAAATTGTACTCAAAGCATTTCAGGATGAATGACTACTGTGTAAACAAGTGTCATGAAAGTGTGTCATTTGTAGAAAGATAACTGGAACTGAATATTATATTATGCAAAGAAATCCAGGTGATTTGGAGAGGGTATTTGTGTGCACATATGTGTGTATGTGTCTTTCTAGGGTCCTTTTGTTGTGTTTTGTTTTTTAACGGGAAGGGAAAGAGGCATAGAGTTGGTAGGGGGTAGGAGAGATTTGGGTGGAGTTGGGAGTTAGGAGAAGGAAAAACATGACTATAATGCATTGTATGATTTATTTTCAATTAAAAAATATAAAATACCTGTTATTTTGTTGGTGGTGCTGATTGTGTATGTTTCATTTGTTTTGGTTTTGCTGATGTAAGATTATTTCTTGTGTTTTCATGGGTGTAGTTAACTTCCTTGGGTGGGAATTTTCCTTCTATTATATTCTGTTGGGCTGCATTTATATATATATATATATATATATATATATATATATATATATATATATATATATATATAATTTGGTTTTGTTTTGGAATATCATGTTTTCTCCATCTATAATGATTGAAATTTTGCTAGGTATAGGAATATGAGCTGGCACCTGTGGCTTCTTATGGTCTGCAGAACATTTGCCCAGGCATTTCTGGCTTTTAGAGTCTCTGTTGAAAAGTCAGGTATAATTCTAATAGGTCTGGCTTTATATGTTACTTGTATTTTTCCTCTTACAGGTTTTAATATTCTTTCTTTGTTCTGTGCATTTAGTGTTTTGACTCTACTGTAATGAGAGGATTTTCTTTTCTGGTCCAAGCTATTTGGTGTTCTGTAGGCTTCTTGTACATTTATGGCCATCTCTTTCTTTAGATCTGGGAAAGTTTCTTCTATGGTTTTGTTCAAAATATGTTCTGAGCATTTGATTTGTGATTCTCCTTCTATTACTATTATTCCTTGGAATAGTATATGTGTATACCATTCCCTTATATATGGATATTAGCTATAAAATAAAGGATAATGATGTTACTATTCATAGACCTAGAAAGGCTAAGTCAAAGGGGGTCGAGCAAATGGTGGGATACTCAGATCTCTCCAGAAAGCAGAAATAGAATAGATGTTGTAGGTAGACTATGGGTGTAGGAAGGGAAGAAACAGGAGGAATACAGTTGAGTTGGGGGATGGAGGGGAAGACTACTGAAATTAGAAGGCATCTCAAGGACAAGAAACCTAGTGCAATTGAAACTTACTGGAATCTACTTTGGTAACTGTGGTGTCCTTCCCCACCAACACAGTTGGTGCAAATGGCCAGAGCCATGCCGCACCCAATGGCATCTATTGTGTTGTTAACTAGGCTAAGAGAGCCCGGTACCCCTGCAGCAGGTTCTGCACGTCTCCTAGGTCACCCGGCTCCGCCCAGCTTACCAGAGGCCCACCTACGACCAGCCCACCTGCACAACCTGAGATGTCACGAGACTTCAGGGTTCCCGCCAAACTCCAGAACGCCTGCGCAGAAGACTGGGGGCGGGGCTTCCCTTCCTTTATCCCCAAATGCTTGTCCACCATTAAAGAGTCGTTCTAAGCAGAAGCAACCATGTAGCCTCGGAGACCTTCTTTCTTCCCCCTCTCCCTTAGTTTCATTTCAGCTTCGGGCCAATCCTCCAGGAACCCAGTCCACTGCGGGCAGTGGACCCCAACAGGTAACTGTAGTGAAGATTCCTAACGATGGGGTGTGCACAACCTGAACTAGCCATCTCCTATAACCAGGAAAGATTTCCACTGGGGGGATTGGAACACCAACCCAACCACAAAACCTTCCACTTATAATTTGTTCTGTCTGTGATATGTGTTAGAGTAACCCTCAGAACATGTGAGAGTGGCCAGCCATTGGACTTGTATAACTTGAGACTCATGCCATATGAGGGAGCCCACCCTTGACACTACCTGGAAGGCCAGGAATCAGCATCTGGATAGACTAGAGACCCAACATAAAACTCAACACAACTGGAAAGAAATAGTGAAATGATTCCTAATGATAATCTGCTATAATCATAGACTAGAGCCACATCAGAGAGGCTTCATCCAGCAACTGATAGGAGCAGATGCAAAGACCCACAGCCAAACACTAGGCAGAGCTCAGAGAATCCCAAGAAATAAGAATAGGAGTCAGAGGGGGTCAAGTATACCACAAGAACAGAGCTCACCAAATCAACAATCCAAGGCTAATAAGGGCTCATAAAGACTGAAACAATATTGAGCCTGATGTCTGACAAGGCCATCTTCAGCTACATATGTGGCTGGAGCCATGGGCCCCTCCATGTGTACTCTGGTTGGTGGTTTAATCCCTGGGAGCTTTGGGGGATCTGGTTGGTTGATATTGTTGTTCCTCCTATGGGGCTGCAAACCACTTGAGCTCCTTCAGTCCTCTCCCTGGCTCCTCCATTGGGGTCCCCATGCTCAGTCCAATGGTTGGCTGTGAGCGTTCACCTCTGTATTTGTCAAGTTCTGGCAGAGCCTCTCAGGAGACAGTTATATCAGGCTCCTATAAGCAAGCACTTTTTGGCATCCATAACAGTGCCTGGGTTTGGTGACTGTATGAGATAGGGAAGTAGGAGTGGATGGGAGGGTGGGGCAAAACCCTCATAGAAGCAGGTCGAAAGGAAGGGGATAGGGTGTTTTCAGAGGGGAAACTAGGAAAGGCAATAACATTTGAAATATAAATAAAGAAAATATCTAATAAAATATTAAATAGATGTTTTTAAAAGATGTAGTATATGAGAGAAGAATAAATAAACAAATAGAAAATAATTAATATCTGTTTGCATGTAGATGTTACAGCAAAACCTATTTGCACAATTGACATGTGCTAGTAGTTATAATCTTTAAAGTAAAAGAAAGATCTTAAGTTACTGATCTAATACTGATCTACAGTAACTAGAAAAGGTAGAACAAATAACACCTTAATTAGAAGAAATAAAAATAATAAAATAAAAAGATAGAGTAAATTAAAAATTTATCAATACTTAAAAGGATTATAAAACAAAAGCAAGTAGCATTTTTCCTAGCAATATAAGGTTGAAAGTATAAAACGAGGAAGTGCAACTCCATAACAACATCAGAGTAACCTCTCCTGGAGAGAAAAAGAAAGGAAAGGAAAAGATAGAAATTAAATTGGTGTGATTGAAAAAGGAAAAGGAAATTATTCACAGCATGATTGCTATATAGCAAAATCTGACTGTGTCTTAAAAATAATCTAAAACTGATGGTTGGAGAGACCAGTTGTGAAGAACTCTTTTTGCTCTTGAAGAGAACTTGGCTTTATTTCCCAGGAACTATGTGGTACATAAAAACCACCAAAACTCCAATTACAATGGATCATAAGCCCCCTTCTGACTCCCAGGAACACCAAGCATCCATATGGTGCATAGATATACATGAAGGCAAAATACTCATACACATAAAATAAGAATGTCTTTAAAAGATAATCTAAAACTAACAATTGAGTGTTGTATGTGATATAGATAGATTATAGTGGTCTCATCAAGAGGTCCATACTAATCTGTAGAGCCTGTGGATATGTGACTTTATATGAAAAGAGGGAGCTATGATTGAGGTAAGAATGTTTAGGAAGGTAAACTTTACTTGAATCACCTAGGTGACAAGTTTTAATCATAAGAGTGAGATAAGAGGGACACCGGAAGAAAATTCAGAAGATGCTATACAACTAGCTTTTAGATAGAAAATATGGCTGTGAGTCAAATGCAGGAAGCCACTACAAACCAGAAAAGAAAAGAAGTTCTTTTTCAATGCTTCCAGAAAAAATACAGACCCAGTGACATCTTGGTTTAAATCCACAAAGACTAATTTTATAATTGTGGCTTCCAAAGCAACCCAGTCATAAATTTGTGTTATTTTAAACTATCCAGCTGTGGTAATTTATACCAGCAGCCATAGAAAGCTAATGTAGCAACTTTGCAGAAGATAAGATCAATGAGAAAATTAAGTGTACATTTATATGATGGCAAAACATCCTGAACTGAAATTTTAAAATATCTCCTACAGTAGTTCCAAAAACTACAAAATACTTAGGAATAAACATGCCAAAAATGGAAAAAATTAGAGCCAAAAATTCCAGAAAACTTCTGAGGAAAATTTGCAACTAAAATACATAGATTATCTGTGTTTGTCTCAATATGGACAAAATGTTCCTTTCCCCAAAATCATTCTAAAGATTCAATATAATGCAATAAAATTTTCACAAAAATATAACCTGATAATAAAATTAAAATGGAATGGCATATACCTAGAAAGTCAAAATAACTGAATGCAAGAATTGGATGTCATATAATCAACCTGGAAAAAGAATGCTTTAAAATTTGGGGGATCTGCTCCTCTCCAATTATTAGCTATAACAGTGAGAAGGCATAATTTGACACTTTGTACAGTGTGGTAATCTGGAGAGCTAAACAGAGAAAGTAGAGACTGTCTACAAATATAATGCCTCACTGGAAAGTTTCTAAAGTGGAAGCTCCTTATTGTAAATTGATTTCTGCCTAGTCATAGTATGGCCTGGTGTCCAGGGATGGGGAAACAACTTTAAATTATACCAGGTTACCCAAAATATCTATATCTTCTAAGGTCTGGGTATTCACTATCAGCTAAGGGTCTATGTGTTATAGGCATTTTCCCAGGGTAGATCCATTAACCCGTATGAAATTAAATCTTATGACCACAGAAAGACAGACACAGAAATTGCATATTGTTCATATTAGCACCAAACTAGAAAAATAACAAACAAAATCTATAAATAGGTGAATAAATAAATAAATATATATTAATGATCTATATAGTCTATAACAATGTGAAGGGAATATGAAAATATTATGGTCATAAAGTGAGTCAGATGAAAAATATACAGATTAAACTATTTCATGTATATGGAATTCTAAAAGAGACAAATCAAGTTTATAGTAACAGAAACCAAATTATGAACTATGAACATGGATGAAGCAATGAATGAGGAAAAAAAAGAATTATTCTCTGTATCCTGAATTGAGTTTCTTAATATTTTTTTCTCTTTATTAGATATTTTCTTCATTTACATTTCACATGTTATCCAGAAGTTTTCCCTTACCCTCCCGTATCCCCACCCTGCTCCCCTACCCACCCCCTCCCACGTAATGGCCCTGGCGTTCCCCGGTACTGGGGCATATAGAGTCTGTATGACCAAGGGGCCTCTCCTCCCAATGATGGCCAACTAGGCCATCTTCTTCCATATATGCAGCTAGAGACATGAGCTCAGGGGGAACTAGTTAGTTCATGTTATTCTTCCACCTAGAGGGTTGTAGACTCCTTCTGCTCCTTGGGTACTTTCTCTAGCTCCTTCCTTGGGAGTCCTATGTTCCAACTAATAGCTGACTGTGAGCATCCACTTCTGTGTTTACCAGGCACTGGTATAGCCTCCCACAAGACAGCTATATCAGGTCCCTTTCAGCATTATCTTGCTGGCATATGCTATAGTGCTTATTTTGGTGATCCCTGGCAGCCGCCGTCACTGGTTGGACAACCAAAAATATAAGAGTTTCTTAATATTTTTACACTATGTATGTATCAGTTTTTTATAACTATGGCAAAATATATGCAAGAAATGACTTAAAAGAGGTTAGATTTATTTTGGCTCAGTATTTCAGAGGTTTCTATCCATGGGTAGCTAGCTAATTCACTTTGGACCTTAAACAAAGCAAAATATCCTAGAGAAAGAAGTATGTGGCAGTAGAGGCCACTCACATCACAGCAGACAGGAAGCTAAAAGAAGAAAAGAAGGAATATTTTTAGACCCTCTTAAAGTGACACTCTCAGTAATTTACATTCTCCAACTAGGCCCTACCTCCTAATAGCCTATTCAACTAGCTATCAGAGGATTAATTTAACAATGAAGTTGCCACTTTCATATTTTTATCATCTCTCTACTGTGACACTAATCAAGGACTAAGCCTTAAGTACAGAGAGTGGATAACAAAATGAGCAAACCATAACACATCTCTGCATGCAAGGTAAGCCTTGGTAACTTAAAAAAAACAGCAAATGCCTTTTTCTCAGAAAACTCAAGGAAATACTTAATACATCTAACAATCTTATTGATTACCACAAACTAGGCAGTATTTGAAATTTTTCATATAAGTTAATTTTCACAACAACTTTGAACTTTTGTTCATTCTAGCTGGATAACCTTTGGCAGTTTATTTAGTTTTGCTGAGGCCAAGTATCCATTTGTAAAGTGGAAATACCAATAGCAGAACAGAGCAATTGAGCTGTTTGGTTTAAAAACTAAAGGAACCTAGAAGGATTTTCTGGGATCTAAGTAACTTTGATGTTGTTTTGAGAGCACTCAGTGACACATAGTCATTTTTCTTTTACACAAAATTGCCCTGTCCTCTATGTAGAAAACAGGCTGAAAGTGGAAACAGAAACTGGCTTGGAGATTATTGCAATTGTCCAAGAAATGGTTAATAAGATGTAGAGAAAGCACAAGACAGTCAAAATTGCCGGCCGGTACGTATATAATAGAGAAATCCCACTCATTGTTATGAATGAAGGCCCAGAACATTCCAGCAAGCATTGAGGGATTAGATTCAGGTTCCAGGATCCCTGCTTGCGAGAAGTATCCAGGGAGTCATCCAGAAATGATGGAGTAGGAGCATGATCAGAAGTGACAACCCTCCATCTGCAGGGCCCTGCATTCAGCTCTGAGGCTTTAATCATAATCAATTGACTTTAAATGGCTGCCTAAATGTCTGTTCCTTTCAGGGCCACAGCTTTCAATCTAAACCTGGAGAATCTACAGATTTAATGACTATAACAGAGACACGACAGTGTAGCACAGATGCAGAACAGGATGTTTGGCCAACAAGTAGCCTTGAGCTAATGTGGAAAGAAACACAGTCTTCTAATGGTCAGTGGGTTCTACAGTTTAATTCAGAATCAAATCTGCTATTGGAACAAATGATGGTCATTTCACCCAGTCACCCAACAGGAGAAAGGATTCTAATTCCTTCTGAGAAACTGAGGGGTTCTAAAATGAGCCTGGATGCTGTCTGTCCTCTCTGAATGCAGTTCCTATCAAAGGTCCAACATATCTTCTTATAAGGCTCACAGAGAAGTCAGCCTTTAATATTAAAGATATGGCTCTCTATTCTCATTCAGAGTTAACCAGGCTCCCCCAGAATCCTCACTAGGACTGAATTTGCCTCATGCAAGATATCACAGTCTTTCTCCTTCAGGATTCTCCAGCCTCCAAGGATCTCCTGGGAGCTGACACCCATTCTCCTTCAGGATTCTCCAGCCTCCAAGGATCTCCTGGGAGCTGACACCCATAGATATTCCATATCAAGAACAAGCCTATTGATATTTATTTTTTTCATTTATTATATCTATTGACAATATTTTGTACATTCAGAAAAATAAATGAATATTTTGGAGAATGACAGTGAATGAAAATAGCAGTCAGCCACATCTCTAGAATGACATCAATACCCTGGCAACTGTTATCTTCAAAAAGAGAAATATGGCAAACCCAAACTTCTTCCATAATGAAAGCACCTGAATTGTTGTAAACAAACGTTTTCAGCAGAATAAAGGGATCTATAAACAAGAGCTAAAATGAACACTATTGATGCTGCAGAAAAGAAACTTTGCCCTAATGTCTGTGTTTATTGGTTATATTTACACTATTAGAAAAACACCCAAACCATTTAACAGCCTAAACAGAGACCCTGCAGTGATTGAGCAATGACTCCTCAGACTTTCCTCCTCTTAGTCTGTGGTATCTTCTGCACTCTTTATAGCTACATAGATTTGCCCAGGATAGGTAATTCATAGAAGTGGAATCTGACAAAATTCATCCTTTCACATTTTATTTATTTCTTTTACACGGTGTTTCTAAATTTAATCCATATTGTAACACATACCTGAACTTAATTCATTTTTTGTGGCTGAACACTATTATATAATACTACATCTATTTGTCAATTCATTTAATGAATTCTTACATTTTTCTCATATGATGACTACTATAAGTAATTATAACTAATTAACATTGGTTTATAAGTACGTATGGGCTCCTCTTGGACTTTGCCTCTGATGTGTGTTTTGGAGTGCAATGGTTGGATCAAAAGGTTCTAAGATCCTCTCTGGTCCTTTTCCCAGCCCGCTTGTTTGCTTTGATCATAATACATGTCACACTCTATGGCCATTAACTATCTATATCTCTCTATACTTCACAGGATTATGAAGTCATATATATATATATATATATATATATATATATATATATATATATATATGATTTATAAATATTTTGTTTCATTGTTATTTCTTCAGTTAAAATTCACCATTTGTGAACCAGGCAGTGGTGGTGCATACTTTAATCCCAGCACTTGGGAGGCAGAGACAGGAGAATTTCTGAGTTCGAGGCCAGCCTGGTCTACAGACTGAGTTCCAGGACAACCAGGACTACACAGAGAAACCCTGTCTCAAACAACAACAACAAAAAAAAATTCACTGTTTGCAAAAAGCAATTTAAAAATATTCATCAGCATTAATCTAAAAACAAAATCTTAGTATATTTGCACAATGGAATATTATCCTGCCATAAAACCACGTAAATACTGATCTACCTACAACTTGGATAAGATTTCAAAAATATTCAGAATGAAGAAGAACAGATGCAAACATTCAATATATGGAATGCTGAAATGTCACTCTTTTCCTAGCTGGGAGCTGCCCTCATATAAGTTGTCTCACTTCTCTGTAATTTTTTCAAAAAGTAGTAAATCTTCAACCTCCCATCCAAAAGTCCTGCTTAGTTTTCCAGTACACACAAGTTTCTTATCTCTTTTAGGTGAGAGCAAAATGTCAACCTAGAGCATATCCACAGTTGCTAAGTCTTTGGAGACAGCATGAGTCAGCTAGCTCAGGAAAGGATATGGGGATTAATGCATGCTTAAATTACTGGACCACTCTCCTCCAAACCTAAAATTGTCATTTTTCAAAATTATGGGATTATATAACTCCAAAGACGTAGAATGCTCACTTGAGCATTACAAAGGGCAGCATGTTCTGGCATAAGTGGAACACAATATTGTTGTAGAGTCTATATCCTTGGGGAGCCACAGCTGTGAAGCCAGCATGACTACATAAGAATGAGGCTGTTCTGATTTTCCTTTATTTCACTGAGCTATGAAGAAATAGCCTGCAGAGTTACAAGTGGCAAGGAGTTGAGTGCACCCAAGGTTAGACTGGAAGAAAATCAGGTCCAGTATGAGCCTTAGTGAGGCTGGCAAGGTCACTCTGACCATGACAATAATGGGATACTGTCCTTATTCTAGGAGAAGGTCAAAGACTGGTTTTATGTAGAAATTGCATTTAGACAGCTTGGATATCCCTAAACGAGTTTATACCTAAGCACTATCTCTGAATCTTGAAGCTTCTTTAGTTATCCACATTAAAACAATGTAATTCAGCAGGTCTGTACAGGTCAGTTCCCGGACCACAAAGGGTCGCCCAGACCCTGTCAGCTCAGACCAGCCCACAGACTGCAAAGGGTGAGTGAGCTAACAGCTGAACAGTGTACCTTTGTGACAGAAACAGCCTTGGACTCTAGACATCCAGGTTCCCTCCCTGCCTAAGGAGAGTTCTCCCTCCTCCTGGGGGAGGGCCTTCCCTGCAGGAACTGGTGAGAGAGCCATATTGCCCTCAGGTGGCACAGGCACAGAGCAGGTCTGCACAGGTCAGTTCCCGTACCACAAAGGGTCACCCAGACCCTGTCAGAGCAGACCAGCCCACTGACTGCAAAGGGTGAGTGAGCGAACAGCTGAACAGTGCACCTTTGCAACAGAAACAGCCTGGGACTCTAGACATCCAGGTTCCCTCCCTGCCTAAGGAGAGTTCTCCCTCCACCAGGGGGAGGGCTTTCCCTGCCAGAACTGGTGAGAGAGCCATATTGCACCCAGGTCATTCAGAAACCAGTCTGTTCAGGTCAGCTCAGGGACTACAAAGGGTCCCACAGAGCCCAGTCTGTGCAGGTGAGTGTGCAGACCACAGAGGCAACACCTCTTTTAGGACAGGCCCTTTATAGGATCTTCAACACTACCTAAGAGGCAGGTCTGAATACCAAAATTCTGTGCACCTTCCCTGCAAAGAGAGATATCCCCTGGTGAGACTACTCTGACCACTAAGAGTCAGGAGAGAGCTGGGCTCCCAGGTCTGTTGACAGAGACCAACAGAATCACAGGAGGAACAAGATCCAACCAGAGACAACTATAACAACCAACTCCAGAGATTACTAGATGGTGAAAGGCAGACGTAAGAATCTTATTAACAGAAACCAAGACCACTCACCTTCTTCAGAACACAGCACTCCCACTTCAGCCAGTCCTGGATACCCCAACACACCCGAAAAACAAGACTCGGATTTAAAATAATATATCATGGTGCTGGTAGAAGACATGAAGAAGGACATGAAAAAGGACATGAATGACTTACTTAAAGAAATACAGGAGAACAATGCTAAAGAGGTAAAAGTCATTAAAGAGGAAACACTAAAATCCTTTAAAGAATTATAGGAAAACACAACCAAACAGGTAATGGAATTAAACAAAACCATTCAGGACCTAAAAAGGGAAATAGAAACAATAAAGAAAACCCAAAGTGAGACAACTTTGGAGATAGAAACACTAGGAAAGAAATCAGAAAACATAGATGCGAGCATCAGCAACAGAATAAAAGAAATGGAAGAGAGAATCTCAGGTGCAGAAGATTCCATAGAGAACATGGGCACAACATTCAAAAAAATTGCAAAATGCATAAAGATCCTAAGTCAAAACTCCCAGGAAATCCAGGAAAAAATGAGAAGACCAAACATACGAATAATAGGAGTAGATGAAAAAGAAGATTTTCAACTTAAAGGGCCAGCAAATATTTTCAACAAAATAATAGAAGAAAACTTCCCAAACCTAAAGAAAGAGATGCCCATGAACATACAAGAAGCCTACAGAACACCAAATACACTGGACCAGAAAAGAAATTCCTCCAGACACATAATTATCAAAACAACAAATGTGCTAAATAAAGATAGGATATTAAAAGCAGTAAGGGAAAAAGGTCAAGTAACATATAAAGGCAGGCCTATCAGAATTACACCAGACTTCTCACCTGAGACTATGAAAGCCAGAAGATCCTGGACAGATGTTATTCAGACACTAAAAGAACACAAATGCCAACCCAGATTACTATATCCAGCAAAACTCTTAAATAACATAGATGGAGAAACCAAAGTATTCCATGATAAAACCAAATTCACACAATATCTTTCCACGAATCCAGCCCTTCAAAGAATAATAAAGGGAAACCACCAAAACAAGGATGGAAACTACACCCTAGAAAAAACTAAAAAGTAATCCTTCAACAATCCTAAAAGAAGACAGTCACAAGAACAAAATCCCAACCTTAACAACAACAAAAAAAAATAACAGGAAGAAACAACTTCTTTTCTTTGATCTCTCTTAACATCAATGGAATTAATTCCCCAATAAAAAGACATAGACTAATAGACTGGCTACACAAACAGGACCCAACATTTTGCTGATTACGGGAAACACACCTTAGGGAAAAAGACAGATACTACCTTAGGGTGAAAAGCTGGAAAACAGTCTTCCAAGCAAATGGTCCAAAGAAAAAAGCTGGAGCAACCATTCTAATATTGGATAAAATTGACATTCAACCCAAAGTTATAAAAAAAGACAGGGAGGGGCACTTCATACTCATCAAAGGTAAAATCAACCAAGATGAACTTTCAATTCTGAATATCTATACTCCAAATACAAGGGGAGCCACATTCATTAAAGAAACTGTAGTAAAGCTCAAAGCACACATTAAACCCAACACAATAATAGTGGGAGACTTCAACTTCCCACTCTCACCAATGGACAGATCCTGGAAAGACAAACTAAACAGAGACACATGGGCACTAACAGAAGTCATGAAACAAATGGATTTAACAGATATCTACAGAACATTTTATCCTAAAACAAAAGGATATACTTTCTTCTCAGCACCACATGGTACCTCTTCCAAAATTGACCATATAATTGGACACAAAACAGGCCTCCACAGATACAAAAATATTGAAATTATCCCATGCATCCGATCTGACCACCATGGATTAAGGCTGAACATCAATAACAACATAAATAATAGAAAGAGAACATTCTCATGGAAAATGAACAATCTCTACTCAATGATTCCCTAGTCAAGGATGAAATAAAGAAAGAAATTATAGACTTTCTAGAGTGTAATGAAAATGAAGCCGCAAAGTACCCAAACTTATGGGACACAATGAAGGCAGTCCTAAGAGGAAAACTCATTGCCCTGAATGCCTCCAAAAAGAAACTAGAGAGAGCATACACTAGTAACTTGACAGCACACCTAGAAGCTCTAGAACGAAAGGAAGCAAATTTTCCCAAGAGGAGTAGAAGGCAGAAAATAATCAAACTCAGGGCAGAAAACTAGAAACAAAAAGAACTATTCAAAGAATTAACCAAACCAGGAGCTGGTTCTTTGAGAAAATCAACAAGATAGATAAACCCTTAGCCAGACTCACTAGAGGGCACAGGGACAGTATCTTAATTAACAAAATCAGAAATGAAAACGGAGACATAACAACAGAACCTGAGGAAATCCAAAACATCATCAGATCCTACTACAAAAGGCTATACTCAACAAAGGTAGAAAACCTGGAGGAAATGGACAATTTCCTTGATAGATAGCAGGTACCAAAGTTAAGCCAGGATCAGATTAATGATCTAAACAGGCCCATTTGCCCTAAAGAAATAGAAGCAGTCATCAATAGTCTCCCAAACAAAAAAAAAGCCCAGGACCAGATGGTTTTAGTGCAGAGTTCTATCAGACCTTCAAAGGAGACCTAATTCCACCTCTCCTCAAACTATTCCACAAAATAGAGACAGAAGGTACTCTACCCAATTCATTCTATGAAGCCACAATTACTCTGATACCTAAACCACACAAAGATCCAACAAAGAAAGAGAACTTCAGACCAATTTCCCTCATGAATATCGATGAAAAATACTCAATAAAATCCTCGCAAACTGCATCCAAGAACACATCAAAATGATCATCCATCATGACCAAGTAGGCTTCATCCCAGATGTGCAGGGACTGTTTAATATATGGAAATCCATCAACTTAATCCGCTATATAAACAAACTCAAGGACAAATCCACATGATCATCTCCTTAGATGCTGAGAAAGTATTTGACAAAATCCAACACCCTTTCATGATAAAAGTCTTGAAATGATCAGGAATTCAAGGCCCATACCTAAATATAATAAAAGCAATATACAGCAAAACAGTAGCCAACATCAAAGTGAATGGAGAGAACGTGGAAGCAATCCCATTAAAATCAGGGACTAGACAAGGCTGCCCACTTTCTCCATACCTATTCAATATAGTACTTGAAGTACTAGACAGAGCAATTCTACCACAAAAGGAGTTCAAGGGGATACAAATTGGAAAGGAAGAAGTTAAAATATCACTGTTTGCAGATGATATGATAGTATATATTCGGGACCCCAAAGAATCCACCAAAGAACTCCTAAACCTGATAAACAGCTTCAGTACAGTAGCTGGATATAAAATTAACTCAAACAAATCAGAATGATTCTCTACACAAAGGATAAGAGGACTGAGAAAGAAATTAGGGAAACAACACCCTTCACAATATTCACAAATATTATAAAATACCTTGGTGTGACTCTAACTAAGGAAGTGAAAGATCTGTATGACAAGAACTTCAAGTCTCTGAAGAAAGAAATTGAAGATCTCAGAAGATGGAAAGATCTCCCATGCTCATGGATTGGCAGGATTAATATAGTCAAAATGGCTATCCTGCCAAAAGCAATCTACAGATTCAACGCAATCCCCATCTGTAGAGAGCCGCTCTGAGCACTGACAGCATTAACCATTAAGAAATGGCGCTGGCATCCAGCATTCTCACATATGATCCTTGGAATGTACTTTGTCCTGGGGAAAAAGCACGCGAGTCACAGAGCCCATGCCCGGGGCAATTTGGGTTTATGGCTTTGCAGCCAATCCTATGGGAACAGGCTGCCCAAGGGTTACCTCAGGGGATATAAGAGGTCGAGCCCTCCGGGGGTTCGCTCTCTTTTGGATCATCTTCAACAATAAAGGATGTCACAGAAGGATCCCTCGCATGTGGCCACGTGAATTCTTGCAGGGAGAACTAGCGCAGTTTACACCCATCAAAATCCCAACTCAATTCTTCACTGAAATAGAAAGGGCAGTTTGCAATTTCATATGGAATAATAAAAAACCTAGGATAGCAAAAACCATTCTCAACAATAAAAGAACCTCTGGGGGAATCACCATGCCTGACATTAAGATGTACTACAAAGCAATTGTGATTTTTAAAAAAAGGCATGGTACTGGTACAGCAACAGACAGATAGATCAATGGAATAGAATTGAAGACCCAGAAATGAATCCTCACACCTATGGTCACTTGATCTTTGACAAGGGAGCTAAAACCATACAGTGGAAAAAGGACAGCATTTTCAACAAATGGTGCTGGCACAACTGGAGGTTATCATGTAGAAGAATGCAAATTGACCCATTCTTATCCCCTTGTATAAAGCTTAAATCTAAATGGATCAAAGACCTCCATATAAAACCGGAGACACTGAAATTTATAGAGGAGAAAGTGGGGAAAACCCTCAAAGATATGGGCACAGGAAAAAGATTCCTAAACAGAACAACAATGGCCTGTGCGGTCAGATCAAGAATCAACAAATGGGACCTTATGAAATTGCAAAGCTTCTGTAAGGCAAAAGACACAGTCAGCAAGACAAAGAGGCCACCAATAGATTGGGAAAGGATTTTTACCAATCCTAAATCTGATAGGGGACCAATATCCAACATCTACAAAGAACTAAACAAGCTAGACTCCAGAAAAATGAATAACCCCATTAAAAAATGGGGTACAGAGCTAAACAAATAATTCTCAATTGAGGAAATCCAAATGGCTGAGAAACATCTGAAAAAATGTTCGACATCCTTAATCATCAGGGAAGTGCAAATCAAAACTACACTGAGATTCCACCTCACACCAGTCAGAATGGCTAAGACCAAAAACTTAGGTGACAGCAGATGCTGGCGAGAATGTGGAGAAAGAGGAACACTCCTCCATTGCTGGTGGGATTGCAAGCTTATACAACCACTCTGGAAGTCAGTCTGGTGTTATCTCAGAAAATTGAACATAGTACTACCAGAGGATCCAGCAATACCTCTCTTGGGCATATACCCAGAAGATGTTCCAATTGGCAAAAAGGACACATGCTCCACCATGTTCATAGCAGCCTTATTTATAATAGCCAGAAGCTGGAAAGAACCCAGATGTCCCTCAACAGAGGAATGGATACAGAAAATATGGTACATTTTCACAATGGAGTACTATTCTGCTATTTAAAAAATGAATTCATGAAATTCTTGGGCAAATGGATGAATTTGGAGGACATAATCCTTAGTGAGGTAACCCAATCACAAAAGAAGTCATTGGATATGTGCTCACTGATAAATGGATATTAGCCCAGATACTTAGAACACCCAAGATACAATCTGCAAAACACATGAAAATCAAGAAGGAAGACCAACGTGTGGATACTTCATTCCTCCTTTGAATAGGAAACAAAATANATGAAAGGATGGACCATACAGAGACTAACCCACCGGGGATCCATCCCATAATCAGTCACTAAACTCAGACACTATTGCATAGGACAGCAAGTGTTTACTGAAGGGACCCTGATATAGCTGACTCCCACAGAAGTGGATGCTCACAGTCATCCATAAGAGGGAGCACGGGGCCCACATTGGAGAAGCTAGAGATAGAACATCTGGAGCTGAAGGGGTCTGAAACCCTAGGAGAGGAACAACAATATGAACTAAACAGAACCCCCAGAACTCAAGTCTCTAGCATCATGTGTAACAGAAGATGGCCTGGTCGGCCATCATTTGGAGGAGAGGCCCCTTGGTACTGCAATCTTTATATGCCCCAATACAGGCCAAGACCAAGAAGTGGGAGTGGGTGGGCATGGGAGCAGGGAGTGGGAGGGGGGACTTTCAGAATAGCATTTGAAATGTAAATTAAGAAAATATCTAAAAAAAATGTAATTCAGTTATATGTTTCAATTGGTAGATATGTTCATTGTTACCTACCCCAAATCTCCAAATATCATCATTATATTGGTGATGATGATATAACATTTCAAGAGCTTTTAGAGCATCTTGTGAGTTACATTTTAAATTCTGACCATAACCCTATGTGACATATTATATTGAGGATTATAAAAATGATTTTCCAAGGTCCTCAAATAATTATTGTCATAATTTGACCTTAGAGCACATTACCTCAGTCACAGAACCTCACTGCTTCCTTCCTGTGCCTCTATCTGCTAGTTATTCTTGCTCTCCATCATATTTCTCTTACCTTCTACAGAAGGAGAAAAGCCATGGATGTCTTTCATCTCCTCACAGAGCTTTCTGTCTAAAGCTCAAGTCCAAGTTTGATAAGCTTCTACAACGTAACCAATGGTTGAAGCCTGAGTTTAAAAAAGATATCTTTCCACCTGCATGAGACTTGCATTTTGGTTGATAATTGGGGGGAAATCACATGTTACTGAACTAAGGAGCAATGAAGGTCTCAGCTTTGAAACCATTAGTAAGTAGATCGACTCAGATCCAGATCCAGGTCAGATGAAATCTATCAAAGTGATGAAAGATTCTTACTGGCAATCAGAAGCACAGTGATATGGCTTCTACAGTTCTGTAATTCCTGCTCCTTGGAGTCCTGCACACCCTCTCTTCTCTCTAGAGGGGCAAAAATCATGTAAGAGTTAATCAGACATACTGGGTTTTGAGACAAGGTAGTCATATTGGATCTTTACCAAGTGTCCAGAAATAGGTAATGGATTGATAAGTTAGGTCAGTCTTCTATACCTAGGAAATGAAAGGAAAGAGTCTAGAGGAATCAAACAAAGCAGCAGTCAAAGCCCCAGTCTCAATAAGCACATTCCTGTAGCTGTGCATTTTTGACTGCTTATATGCTCTACTGGGACTCTCCCTCCCTTATCTGATTACTAAGCCCCATATCCCCCACGCCAGCAGCTCAGTACCACCTCAAAGGCTATCACCCAGGAGGATATTATTCATCTTCCTTTGTGTCCAGCTACTGAGGACCTTCCTACTTGGGCATTTGTTGCCTGTGGCCCTTCACGCCACCCTCCTGCTCACATTCCCAGAATGTACCTCATATTTCACTAATCACAATATCAAAGTACTCAGCACTGAATCTGGCATAAAGTAAAAGCCCAATGAATGTTCATTGAATTTAATGCTTTGAATAGCATTTGGGGACTGGCACACATCCCCTGCTCTCCACGGGCCTACTGAGTTTTGCTCAGAAAGAAAGGAAACATTTGCTCTTCCTGAGTTGGCCACTGCATACTGCTATTTTCATTGACTTCAGTCCTCAGCATATAGGTAAAGTGTCTGTTTCCTCAATTTTGGGCCCTGGACTCCACCTGCCCTTTATAGCTTTCCTAACCCAAGCAAGAGTGGTTCTTTAAGTAGATTTAGTTCAAACCCTCAGTTAGAGAAATCTGCCACTTAGGAAAGTGACCTCCAAGGAGAGAAAACTTAGGCCAGTGATTTGATTCAGTTGAAGAATTCTTTCTTTATGAATGTAGGGGAAATGCAACAACACCAAACAAACAACCAAACAACCAAACAAACCATCAGCCTCAGACCTGGTTGAGTGTCTCATTTCTTTTTCCCATCCATAGCAGCCCAGAATGAGAATTCCACAATGAGGTCACAATAAGAAGGCAGTTTCAGTGGTAGACTGGCACTTCCTCCCAGTCACTGCCCATAGACAGTGGCAACATATGCTTGTCATAGTTTGAGATCTAGCTCTATTCTGAGGTGAGCTAGCCTCCCTCACATCCCTTTAGTCTCTTTACATTGGAATTGATTATCCATATGCCCAGTCTCAGTTACTGGACTGAGATAGTCATGGGTATGCAGCAGATGGACATATGTAAGGCAGTAGATCTTAAAGATGCTTTCTAGTTGGTACATCATATACATCTGCCCTTTGTAGGTTGTTCGCCTCAGCCACAAATCCAATACATATTCATGAAAACACAGTTTAATTCAAAGATCTTTTTGAAATGTTTGCTGAAGTTGCCTAAAGGCATCTTGTTTATGAGTGATTAATATTCTACTCATTCAGTCTACTATCTATATTAGTCTAGTTTTGTCCATTCATAGGTTGATTGGGTTGATTTATACCTTTGAATATTCATCTAGATCATGTTAGCACACAGTAGCTGTGTTAATTTATATCCCCAGAAAAAGTGTGTATGAGTTCTTTTTTCTCCACACACTTATCAACAAGTGCTTATCTTACTGTTTTTGTTAGTAGTCACTCCAGTAAAAATGGTATCACATTGGGGCTTTGATTTGCACTTTTCCAGTGACTAGAGATATGAAACATTGTTTTACACATTCATTTAAACAGATATGAAATAGTATATATTAATCTACCACATGATTGTTTGTGTCTGTGTATCTGTATATATGTGTTTGTGTCATCCCAGCACTCAAGTGGCTGAGGAAAGAGGATTATGATTTTTTAAACTAATCTGGGCTGTGTTGTTTTCCAACTTTTATTAGATAATTTCTTCATTTACATTTCAAGTATTATCCAGAAAGTTCCCTATACCCTTCCCCCTCCCGGCTCTGCTCCCCTACCCACCTGCTCCCACATCTTGGCCCTGGCATTCCCCTGTATTGGGGCATATAAAGTCTGCATGACCAAGGGGCCTCTCCTCCCAATGATGGCCAACCAGACCATCTTCTTCCATATATGCAGCTAGAGACATGAGCCCAGGGGGAACTAGTTAGTTCATGTTACTCTTCCACCTACAGGTTTGAAGACCCCTTCAGCCACTTGGGTACTTTCTCTAGCTGCTTCCTTGGGAAACCTGTGTTCCATCTAATAGCTGACTGTGAGCTTCCACCTCCATGTTTGCCAGGCATTGGTATAGTCTCCCATGAGACAGCTATATCCGGGCCCTTTCAGCACTAACTTGCTGGTAATATGCTATAGTGTCTATGTTTGGTGGCTGATTGTGGGATGGATCCCTGGCAGCCGCAGTCATTGGGTCCATACTTTGGATTCAGCTTCACACATGATCTCTGTAACTCTTTCAATGTGTGCTTTGTTCTTTATTCTAGGAAGGGGTGACATGTCCACATTTTGATCTTCCTTCTTGAGTTTCATGTGTTTAGTAAATTGTATCTTGGGTAGTCTAGGTTTCTGGGCTAATATCTACATATCAGTGAGTACATGTTGTGTGAATTCTTTTGTGATTGGGTTACTTCACTCAGGATGATGGCCTCCAGATCCATCCATTTGCCTAGGAATTTCATATATTTATTGTTTTTAATAGCTGAGTAGTACTCCATTGTGTAAATATACAAAATTTTTTGTATCCATTCCTCTGTTGAGGGACATCTGGGTTCTTTCCAGCTTCTGGCTATTATGAATAAGGCTGCTATGAACATAGTGGAGCATGTGTCCTTATTACCAGATGGAATATTTTCTGGATATATGCCCAGTAGGGGTATTGCAGGATCTTCTGGTAGTACTATGTCCAATTTTCTGAGGAACTGCCAGACTGATTTCCAGAGTGGTTGAACCAGCTTGCATTCCCACCAACAATGGAGGAGTGTTCCCCTTTCTCTGCATCCACGCCAGCATCTGTTGTCACCTGAATATTTTATCTTAGCCATTCTTACTGGTGTGAGGTGGAATCTCAGGGTTGTTTTGATCTGCATTTCCCTGATGATTAACGATGAAGATTGGGAATTGATCCATTCTTATCTCCTTGTACTAAGGTCAAGTCTAAGTGGTTGAAGGACCTCCACATAAAACCAGAGACATTGCAAGTCTAAGTGGTTGAAGGACCTCCATATACAACCAGAGACACTGAAACTTATAGAGGAGAAAGTGGGGAAATGCCTCGATGATATGGGCACTGGGGAAAAATTCCTGAACAAACCAGCAAAGGCTTGTGCTGTAAGATCAAGAATTGACAAATGGGACCTCCTAAAGTTGCAAAGCTTCTGTAAGACAAAAGATATTGTCAACAGGACAAAAGGGCCACCAACAGACTGGGAAAGGATCTTTACCAATCCTAAATTAGATAGGGGACTGATATCCAATATATATAAAGAACTCAAGAAGGTGGACACCAGAAAATCAAATATCCCCATTAAAAAGTGGGCCACAGAGTTAAACAAAGAATTCTCAACTGAGGAATACCGAATGGCTGAGAAGCACTTGAAAAAATGCTCAACATCCTTAATTATCAGGGAAAT
>LR756407.1:0-45666 GCA_902729485.2 Mus minutoides
TTTTTTTTTTTTCCTTAGCAAGATTGAAAACTCTTCCCTGGCAGGGTCCCCAGTGTTCGCTTAAACATCCTTGTCTGGGCCGCTCTTCCTGGGCTGTTCCCACCTGCCCCACCATCTGTTTCTCTAGCCCTACTTCAGAGTTATTCTTGCCTGCAGAGCCAAACCCAGCTCCCAGCACGGCCTCAGCCTTCCAGCCCCGATGGTCAGGTTGGACTGGTGGTCAGAGTTCCAGCTCTGGCTAATGAGTTTAGCTCAGCACTCAGCCAGCAGCTTTTGCACACTGCCTCCCCACCTCCTGCTCGGGCCTGCAGGGACAGCGCTCTGACTCTCAGACTGCCATGGTATCTGCTGGTTTGTCATGCACCCTTTGGTTCATTTGCCCCTCTTGCTTAGTAGGGCACCAAGGAGAAAGGATGAGCCCCCCCTCCAACCTTGTCCGATGCCTGTATTCTTCATCCTGGTCTTGCAAGCCGGGAGCCCCTAGACACTAACCTAAAAGATGATAGCCAGGACTGGAGAGATGGCCCAGCACTGGCTGCCTTTGCAGAGGATCCAGGTTCAATCCCTAGCACACACATGGCAGCTCACAACTGTCTGTAACTCCAGTTCCAGGCATTGGATCCAGTGCCCTAGCCTGACCTCTGTAGACACTGTATGCACACATGGCACCCACACATGCATACATGCAAGAAAAGTACCCATACACATAGTTGGTTTTTTTTTTTTAATCGATCTTTTAAAAGTATAAAATCCAAGAGCTGATTGCCACACTGACAGTCGCAGAGGAGAAAAGGAACCCTCTTTTTCCATCCAAGTCAACCCTTTGTAGACGGCTCGCATGCCCCTTTGCCATCACTCAGAGAGTGCTCTAAGCTGCTTGGTCAGCGAGAGATGCAGCTGCTCCCCTTGGGATTCCTTAGAGCCGGAAGGACTTTCCCAGGACCCAGCCACAGTGCATCCTTCTGTGGCCTTTGTGACTCAGCCTCTGTATCTGCCCCCTCCCTGAAGGGGTTGCCTGCCCTGGGGCCTTCTGGCTGTGTGCCTCACTCTGACCTCGCTGCTGAGTCTAAGCCTCTAGTGAAGCCTGCAGGAAGAAGTAGGGATGGGATGAGAAGTGCTGTTTGTCTCCGTGTGTTTACTCCTAAGACAGTGGGCAAACCGTGGGAGTTGTAAGCAGGCCTGGGGTAGGATGTCCTACCAGTCTATGTCCTCCTGAGGTTCCTCTGACAGCTGTGAGGTGAACAGGCAAGGAGGGGAGGCCCAGTAGGAAACAGGAGCCTCCCAAGTCAGGAGGCCTGGGCCTGGAAGATGCATTAGAAAGAACTTAAGAAATAAAGGTGGGAGTCGAGCTATTTTTGGAGAGAAAACTGACAAGAACTTCTGATGGATTCTATGGGAGAGAACTGTAAGAACGCGGTGTTTTCTGACACAGACAGAGAGGGAATACCACAATCCTAAAACGCTTCCAGTTATTTCAGAGCCTTTTTAAAAAGTGGTCCAAGAGGCTGACGAGATGACGAGGTGACTCAAGGCACCTGCCACACAAGCCTGGCCGTCTGAGGTCAATCCCTGGAACCTTCCTAAAGGTGGGAGGGAAAAGCAGTTCCCTGAAGTTGCCCTCTGACCTCTAGGTGCACATCATGGCGCATCTGAGCGCATGTACATACACAACATGGTTAATTTTTAAGTGAAAGAAGAGTATGCCTGGGAAGAAGGCTTAGTTGGTATAAATATTGCTAAGCATCAGCAGCCAGGCAGAAAGCCAGTGTGCCTCTGTCAGTCCAGCACTGGGGCAGCAGAGACAAGGGGACCCTGGGGCTCTCTGGACAGCCAGTTTAGCCAAATCGTGAGCTGTGGGTGCAAGGAGAGACCCTGTCTCAAAAAATAAGGCTGAGAACAATAGAGAAAGACATCGGATGCTGACCTCTGACCTCCACACACATGCACACACACATGTCCGTGCACACACATACACAGACATGCACCAGAACAAGGAGGAATGCTAGGCCATTTCTTACAAGGATCTTCAGCTTGTAACTGTCTTCCCTCCTTCTCCCTGCCCCCATGTGAGCGCTCTCTCTCTCTCTCTCTCTCTCTCTCTCTCTCTCTCTCTCTCTCTCTCTCTTCCCTGACTCCTTTCAGCTTCCTTAACTTCTTTTCTCTAGCCTCCTCTGGGCAGCTGCCAAAATTTACAGCTTGCCAGACCTGGGGTTTTTCTTTCCAAATCTAATAAAATGCACCAAAACAAAACGTCTGAGCCCGGTGTGGTGACTCACCACAGCCGTAATCTCAGCACACAGGAGACTGTGGCACAGGAGGGCTCCCTCCTGGACGGCTAAGCGAGAACACATCTGAAACACCACCACCCCCAAAAGCACGTGGGTCCTGGTGTCAGAGGTCCCAGACTCAGGCCCCTCCAGGTGCCTGGCCTTCACGGAGACGCTGTCTTTCTAGTATGCAGACCCTGTTGCCGACCTCCTGGATCGCTGGGGTGTGTTCCGGGCCCGACTCTTCAGAGAATCCTGTGTGTTCCACCGTGGGAACTATGTGAAGGACCTGAGTCGCCTGGGACGGGAGCTGAGCAAAGTGATCATCGTGGACAATTCTCCTGCCTCCTACATCTTCCATCCTGAGAACGCAGTAAGTCATCCCAGGGGAGGAGCTAGAGGCTCTGTCTGAGCTGCAGCCTAAATGCCAGTTCTGAAACGTGGGCTTGGGGCGCACTCTGGACTTGGCTTTTTTTTTTTTTTTTTTTTTTTTGCCAGATCTTGATTCAGCCACTTAGTGACAACATGACTGCTTAACCTCCCTCTTCATCCACAAGTAAGATGACAGGGACAGATGCTGCTCTCCTGGGAGTGTTGGAGGACTGAGTGCTTAGACCCATGCTCAGGCCTGACAATGCCTCCCCAGAGTAGGCTCTGCCAGTCAGTCCTCAATGTCACAGAGCTGCCCAGATCTGTATGACATCTCAGACTCAGGGGTAGCCCCTCAGCAGAAGGGTATCTTCCGAGAGAATGAATAAAGCAATTCAGAAATGGCTTGCCATCTGACCATCACGTCAGCTGTGCCACCTCAGTGAGATGCCACAGAAGCCCAGGCAGGAAGGTTCCCGACATAGAGCTCCCCGCAGCATAGCCACCCTTGGTGCCTGCTCACCAGCATGGCATGGCTTTCAGAGCAGGGGTTGGTGCCCTCTGCTTCTTACTGGGCTCTTCCAGGAAGAAGAGATCAGCCAGGGTCACCACACCAAACCAGATCATGCCCTGAAACACACATGCTTCTTGGGCTCACCCAAGCCTGCAATGAAAACACCATCTTCTAAAGCCCAGAATTCTGTAGCTCCCCTTATAGTAAGGGGAGAAAAACTATATTCGGTTGAATGGTAAAAATAAAGTCAGACTGCCTTACAGCTAACTATGTCTACATTGCCGAGCGTGGTGGTGCGAGCCTCTAATCCCAGCACTTGAGGCAGATGAGCTCTCTGAGTTCAAGGACAGCCTGGGCTACATAGTGAGACCCTTAAAATAGGTAAATAGGTTCATGTCATCAAGTCAATCAAATTCCACATTCTGTACCTGGCTGTTAGCTCTGATAGATAAGGAATGAGCGCCCTACAGATTCCGCAGCCTTCCCACACACTACATAGCCGTTTCTGGTCTTATCTGCTGGACAGACTCACTGTGCATCTTGTCCCTGTAAGTCAGGATCTAAAGAAGGTTCATGCATTGCTTCAATTAACATATCTGTTTTTCTTTGATCTTAACCTTTCTTCTTCTCAGTCATTTATTTGTTGAAAGTTTATTAATTGTCTGAGGGGAATTTTCTACATTCTGTTTTTGTCTAGTTGTTAGGACTTAGTAATGATTGTTTTTCTAGCCCCTTTACCTCCTGAAGGCAAGCAGCTAGACTTCCTATCTACTATTTGATTAGATTCAGGCTTCTGTTTAAAATTTTTCCTTTCAATGGCTTTATTTTTTAATTATTTATTTAATGTATATTATATATTTATTTAATGAGTACACTGCAGCTGTCTTCAGACATACCGGGAGAGGGCATCAGATCCCATTACAGATGGTTGTGAGCCACCATGTTGTTGCTGGGAGTTGAACTCAGAACCTCTGGAAGAGCAGTCAGTGCTTTTAACCAGTGAGCCGTTTCTGCAGCCCTTATGGTTTTATTTTTAATTACGTATTTATGTTTATGAGAGAGAATATGCATATGGGCGCAGTACCTGTGGAGGCCAGAAGAGGGTGTCAGAGCCCCTGGATCTGGAGTCACAGGTGGCTGTGAGCTGCCTGATGTGGGTGCTGGGAACTGAACTCAGGCCCTCTGCAAGAGTAGTACATGTGCTCTTAGCCACCAAACCATTTCTCTGGCTCCTCTTTTTATTTCGTTTTTACTTACGTGTGTGTGTGTGTGTGTGTGTGTGTGTGTGTGTGTGTGTGTGTGTGCTTGCTCATGCACACATGAAGTACCCAGAGAGTCCAGAAAAGTGAGATAGATTCCCGGAGCTGGAGTTACAGGAAATGAAAGGTCACGTCATGTAGGTACTGGGAACTGAACTCAGGTCCTTTGGGAGAGCAATATGTCTTAGTGTCTGAGCCATCTCTCTGTCCCCTTCTTTTTTCTTTTCTAACAACAGTATGTCATAGGCAAGGCCATTGATGTTCAGTTGTTAGAGAAGTTACCTAGTAAGGCCCAGGGTTCAATCCCGAGACTGGAAGTAGAGAGGCAAATAAATTCCTTTGTATTTCCTCTCATTTTTTTCTTTTTCTTCTTTTCTTCTTTTGGTTTTTCGAGACAGGGTTTCTCTGTGTAGCCCTGGCTGTTCTAGAACTCACTTTATAGACCAGGCTGGCCTCGAACTCAGAAATCCTCCTGCCTCTGCCTCCCGAGTGCTGGGATTAAAGGTGTGTGCCACCACCGCCAGGCCTCTCATTTCTTTTTCAATCTCTTCTCTGACCTCTTAGCTCCTCTCCACTACTGCCCCTCCCTCCTCTACCTAAAGGTAATGGGAAACCTTGGCATCTCCATGTTTACCTTGTTACTGATAAGCCTGGGCAGGAAGTCTCTCCTTCTCTCTACACAGAGCTCAGAGCAGTAGCCTTAAGTAGAGTCCTGGTGTACCTGGTGGGCGCTGTGGTTGGTGGTTGGCAGGCAACTGAGAAAGGCATCTGGGGCTCCGATGGGCAGTGGGCCAATTCAGTGCAGTAAAAAGAGCTTTGGAAACAAGCAGGGAGGGAGTGGCCATCTCTTCTGCAGCAAGAAAGCCAAAGGGGGCAAACACGCACACTGGTGACTCTGTGCCTCACGGAGGCTCTCCTGCCTGTGTCAGGCTGCTCTGGCACTAACTCTGGACCATGCCCCTGCCTCCACACGCTGTGTCTTGCAGGTGCCCGTGCAGTCCTGGTTCGACGACATGACAGACACAGAGCTGTTGGACCTCATCCCGTTCTTCGAGGGCCTGAGCAGGGAAGACGATGTCTACAGCATGCTACACAGACTCTGTAGCAGGTAGCCCCGGCCTTGGCCCATCTGTGCCTGTGCACTCTGGAACCCTGGCTCAGGGGACCTGCCCGGCCTCGGTTCACTGAGTGCAGCCCAGGAAGTCTCTGTGCTCTGGGCCACAGGGTGAATGTCACCATGCCTACCTGGTTTGTTTTGTTTTTTTAAAGAACAGAAACAACTATTTTAAAGGAAAAAAAACTCTTTTAATAGATTTCATAAATGGACTGCATTTTACAAGATTCGATTTTCTTAAAACATACCAAAAACAAAAAAAAAAAAAAGAAGAAGAAGAAGAAGAAGAAAAAAAAAGCAAAAACTTTGATATCTTCCCGACTTCCTTTCAACTGACCTCCCCTTCCAAACAGACAAACCTGTCCTCTTGGTCCCAGTTTGGAGCAGCTGACCCAACTCAGACTCTCTTTCCTACAGGATGAAGTGCCTTTTTGAATGTTATTTTAAGCTGAAAGTTAATTTTTTTGTATACAGCCTATTTCCAAACATCTTTTAGTCTTTTACGGTCTTAGATACTTAGTCTGAGAAGACAAACAGGACAGTTTTATAGACCCTGGTAGCCTGTGTGTGGTGGGGTGAGGATGAGGTCAGGGAGAGCAGTGGGTCACAGCAGCCCGCCTCCCAACATGAGTGACTGTGACTGTCAACCGTGGCATGCATGGGACCTCGCTCCCCCGACAGGACTTTTCTCTTGACTGTCCTTGTGTCGTTTCTGACCAGGCTGGAATGTACCTGCCAATAGCCCAATGCTTTATGAAACAGCCGGTTCCTTTTACGATGGTTTCTGGGGTTGTGAAAAATGTGTCTTGAGGTTGCATTTTTGCCCTTGGGAAGTGACATTGTGTTGTCACGTGTGCTTTCCCATGACTCCACGTGTCTGCCCCTTGTTGTTCTGTTGCCGTTGGTTTGAGGAGAGCAGTTAGAGAAAACCCTGAAGCCCTTGGATCATCAAGTCCTTCCTTTCAGAAGCTGGGTGCACGTGGAGCTCGCTGTTCGGACTCCTGCTGCTACTGCGCTCCTGCCACCAAATGGAACTGACCAGCAGCTGTCACGCTGTTCCTTAGCCACTGTGCCTAAGCTTAGAAGACGCTCACTGCTCAGCTGCAGACTCAGACAGGGTCACAAACAGGTGTCCCACCCCATCAAGCACGGCACCCTTCTTTGGCCCCCGGCCACCGCCAAGAATGCCAAAGGGCACAAAAGTTTCACTTTACACTGCAGTCAACATCAGAGCCTAAGCTGGAACTCGCCGGTCTCACCTGAGAACCTGTGGCCTCAACCAGCCACCACGCTGGTGTGGCTCAAGTCACCTCTCAGCCTCTTTGGAAGCACAGCCTCTTCGAGCCAAGGGTTGGAGAAGCCTGCCTTGATGGGAGACTCATCTCTCCAAACCAGGGAGAAGGGCTTCTCCCTGGAGCCTGGGGGTCTCTTCCCACCCGTTCCCAGTTTGGTGTTTAATCTGTGTTACATCGATCCTCTGAAGAACGAACAGAGCCCTTTTGTGTTGGCACCAATGCCTTAGTCCTCTGGGTTGGGCCTCAGCCAGAATTCTGCTGGGAGCTGCTGGCGTTGACAAGATTTAAAGTCAGGGGTCAAACTTAAAAAAAAATTATTATTTTTCTTTCATTCACAAAATAATGAAGCCAGCTACTAGGCCTGCCTTCCCACAGTGCTTGGTCGGGGGTACCACTGTGTAATCAGAACAGAGTGTCGTTCAGATCACCTGACTGAGTGTTCCAAGCCCAGCAAGCCCCGTGCCAATTAAAATCGAGACTGCCCCTTTGCTAAGTAATCATTGCCACAGGTAATGACAGTTACACGGCAGATCCGCACACGCCATCAACCCTCGTGGAAAACCAGTCATTAACTGATCCCGCTGCCTTAAGTGTCTTGGATGTTTCAGAGTCTGCCGTGTGTTGACTTCCACACAGAACAAGGCCCAGATGGAACCTCAGATCTTTGCCTGTGCCTCTTTGTGTCGGTGTCACGGGGCCTTATTTGAAAAGGGGGGCAGAAAGGACTGAGATTCCAGAATATTTCAGGGGAAGCGAGCCTAGAAATAGTGCTCTGCTTCAGACAGGTTCGAGGCCAACCCTTGGCCTTACAGCCCCGGAGCTGCGTATACCCATGCACTCCGGGCAGAGCTTCCAGGTGGGAGCCCCGTTCTTGCCACCACAAACATGGAATGTCTTGGGTGAGTGGCAGAGCTTCTGAGGGTTCTGAAATCTGCACCTTATCTGACCAAGCTCCAATAATGCCAATTTTTATTTCCTTTTTTTTAAACAAATCCGCTTTATGTACATAATTGAAAAAAGTCTATATTTTTAATCAGTTACGTGTAAATGAAGCAATAGAACTCTAACAGGCCAAGAAAGGAGACGAACGTTCGAGGTTTATTTTCTTAAGGTAAATACGGGTATTGCTTTTAATTGTAAGTTTATTAAAATGTGGGCTTGAGAACGTATCAGCCACTTCTCTGTGCCATATCCTTCCCACGTTACCAAAACACTCCATCTCTTTAGCCAAAAGAAACCCCTGACCTCCCAAGTCCCTCCCATGGTCCTCTCAGCTCTGGGTTAGGACCCGTCTCTTAGACAAGTGCTTTCAATGTGAAGATCTGGGACAGGGTGGCTCGTGTTGATGGACTCCAGCCTACACCTTTTGCTTGACCTCAAGTAGGGGCTTCCTGGGCACCCCTGACCCCTGAGGATGTTAATGTTCTTGTCTTCCATTTGTTCTGGAATCCTCCATGTTGGTCTGTGGTCTCCTGCACTAACTGTCTGTAAACAATATGTTTGTATCTTAATCACACCACCTGTCACTGGTGGCAGTGGGTGGCGATCCCTCTGACACGGTGCGATGTTGTGAAGTGGCTTTGGGGGCATGAGGACGTCCATGTGACACTAACTCCTCCCAGTCACAGCATGTAAAGTTGGGGGTACGGAGATGAATCCTGAAAGTGTGTAGAGCCTGGCAGCATTTTACAACCCTGTATTTCAAAGATGGCTTTCTAATAAAATCCAGAAATACACAGCCCTATTGGTCAAACACTCGTGACGTTTGTGCCTCTGCTTCCCATGGTGCTGTGCTGGACAGCTGGCACGCCAGGGTTTGAGAAGAGCGGATGGCCTACTGTGCTCACGGTTCCCTGTGCAAACCTGCTGGCTGCCTCTGTTCCTATTTTACTGTAAATCTGACCATGTCTATCCCTGGAGTTGCCCTGAGGATAGGTTCCCCCCAGGGGTGGTGATGTTGGTGTCTGGGGAGTTACAGTTTTCTGCTGGATGTTTGAATGTGCCGTCCCAGTGCCACTTGGGAAATACCACATGTTGGGATGTGCACGATGCTCGGGGCAAGTATTGTCAATCAGCGATTTTCCTCCTGCCAAAAATAAACTCGTCAAACTGCACTGTCTCATGGTTGACCTGCTTCTCCGGAGGTTTGGCCTCTCCTCCCTGTCTTTTTCCCCCTACATACCTTCCTGCTGACACCTTGGGCCCTGATGGTCCCACTTTTATTTACAGAGTAGGGTGAACAGAGCTGAGGGACCCCATGCCAGAGTCCTTGGCTCCCGGGAAAGCTAGAAAACCACCCAACCCAAATGGATGGTAACTTGCAAAGTGGTCACTGCTCGACCCTTTGGTCCTCTTTCCCCAAACCAGTGTTGTGACTCCATCCATCCTTAAGAACTCTAGCCCTGAGCCGGGCGTGGTGGCGCACGCCTTTAATCCCAGCACTCGGGAGGCAAAGGCAGGAAGATTTCTGAGTTCGAGGACGGCCTGGTCTACAGAGTGAGTTCCAGGACAGCCGGGGCTACACAGAGAAACCCTGTCCCGAAAAAAAACAACAACAACAAAAAGAACTCTAGCCCTGCCAGCAGGCTACCACATGACCTGTCCTGGGACCAGCCCTCTTAGGATACTAAAACATTTTATTTCCAGCCTCATCAACCCAGGCCACATTATATATATCATCCTCAGAGATAAACTCTAACATTCCGTTAGTCTATGGTGTGTCCCAGATACCTGCCCTTTATAGCAGAGCTGCTGCCCACACAGAAAAGCATCACTTTAACCTAACCTGGTTATGACTGTCCCCACCCCATTCTGTCTTTGCTTCCCTTTGCTCCCCAGTCCTTTCCTGTCTCACCTCTGCCCTCAATCCAACTTTGCGATACTTTGCACCTCTGTAAACACACAGGCTTGTGGGAGCCCTGGGGTGCAGATGCCTAGTAATGGCGCGGGCAGGTGAGGAGAGTCATGGAGAGGATACATAACTGTGACTTGGGCTCACTGAGATGGCCTCTGTTTGTGGTCTGTCTGTAGGAAGGGAGAGCCTGGGAACAGTACTGAGCTAACTGGCATGAGCATACAGACATGATGTGCCTGTGGACTGTTGGCAGGGTCCCTGGAGTATCCAGACATGCCTGCACGTTGCTCCCTTGCTGGAGATAGGTATAATTCAACAAGATACTCAAAGCCCAGAACCTCTAACTAAGGGTGCACCAGGCTAACCCTCAGAACAGGCTGGGTGCTCAGGCTGTGAAGTAAGTTTGCAGTCCTTCCCCAAACCTTTCCAACCAAACCCCTAGTGGCTACACTGAGAATTCCTGAGGGAGAGAGTATCCCTCAGCACAGCCCCACCACCACCACCCTACACACCCCCACCCTACACACCACCCGGGGACTCATTCTCATTTAATTTTGTTTTTGTTTTATTTTTAAGATTTATTTTATGTAAGCCGGGTGGTGGTGGCACACGCCTTTAATCCCAGCACTCGGGAGGCAGAGGCAGGCGGATTTCTGAGTTCGAGGCCAGCATGGTCTACAAAGTGAGTTCCAGGACAGCCAGAGCTATAAGAGAAACCCTGTCTCAAAAAACAAATAAACAAACAAACAAACAAACAAAAACAAGATTTATTTTATGTATATGAGGTACACTGTAGCTGTACTGATGGTTGTGAGCCATTATGTGGTTGCTGGGAATTTGAATTCAGGATGTCTGCTTGCTCTGGTCGGCCCTGCTCACTCCAGTCTAAAGATTTATTTATTATTATATAATAATATAAAAGATTTATTTATTATTATGTCTAATATAAAGATTTATTTATTATGTCTAAGTATACTGCATAATATATAATAATATAAAGATTTATTTATTATTATGTCTAAGTACACTGTAGCTGTCTTCAGATCTCATTACGGATGGTTGTGACCCACCGTGTGGCTGCTGGGATTTGAACTCAGGACCTTCGGAAGAGCAGTCAGTGCTCATAACCACTGAGCCATCTCTCTAGCCACTTGATTTTGTTTTTTGTGACAGGATTTCTCTGTGTAGCTGTGACTGGTCTCGAACTCACAGAGATCCACCTGCCTCTGCCTTCCAAGTGCTGGGAATTAAAAGCCTTGTTACACCCGGAGGCCTTCAAAGGTACCAAACCTTGATGGGTAACGACTCGAGGGATGAGAGCACTTGCTCAATCAGGAGGCCCTGAGTTTGAATCCCCAGGGCCCACATAGGATACAAGCTTCGAAAGCAAGCATGAGAACCTGAGTTTGATCCCTAGAATACACATGAGGTGCGGTGGCACACCCTCACAGTCTCAGACCTGGGGCAGCGGAGCCTGGTGCTTGCTGGCTATCCATCCTAGCCTTCCTAGTTGGTAAGCTCTAGACCAAGAGAGACCTTGTCTAAAGGAGGTGGGCAGCATCCTGAGGATGGCTCTCCAGCCTCCAACGTGTGTGTGTACACGTGTATCCACACGCCACACACGTACCCACACGCAAATGTACACATGCACAGACAGAAAAAGGTAGACTCCTCAAGGCCACCCTGCCTGGCTGCTTCAACTCAGACCTCTCAGGATGGAAGCCTTCCTTCCAACACTCCAGTGCAGCCAGGACTGGGAGCTGCTGACTAGATAACAAAGGACCGGAACCGCTTCGGGCCTGGTACCCACAGAGCACGGTTGCGGTGAGTAAGACTTTGGAGAGTTGACGTATAGTGTTCTTTGGGCAATGCTTCCTACGGGTTCTTTGCTACAGAAGACCCTGTAAAGGTACAGGAAGTGCCCTTCCTGGGCACTGGGGGCGGGCCTCTGCAAGGCTGGAGCAATGGCCTTCCTGGGTGGGCATCCTGGCTGAGGGGCCGGAGCAATGGCCCAGGAATTAAGAACACTGTTGCTCTTGCAGGGCTGGTTTCCAGGCCCTTATCACGTGGCTAACGACCTGTAACTCCAGTCCCAGGGGAATCCGATGCCCTTTTCTGGTCTCTGTGAGAACCAGGCACATGCATGATGCACAGACATGAAATAAGTAAGTTTTGTAAGCCTTGCTTAGGTCAAGCGAATGGGAGCCCAAGTCACCTGCCAGGAAAGACCCCAGCTATCCACTCTCCTGCATCAAGGGTAGGACAGTGTTCTCCCCAGGCCTGCTGTCCTGGCTGTGTCCTCATGGATATATTCCTCACACCACTCCAAGCAAAGTGGTGGTGAGGCTGTGTGCTTTGCAGGGGCCGTGATTTGTCTGTCCAGAGTTCCTTAGAGTTCCCTTTAAGACCCACAGGACGTGATTCCCAGGTGCTACCCGCCTTGGGGACTGAGTCACTTCTACTCTCTTGACCTGGAGCTAGATGTGGGGACCCGGCACCCTACAGCTGGCCCCGCAGCAAGGGACAGAGTCAAGACCACAGTCAGATGGCTCTCCCCCCCCACTAGGTAAGGAGAGGGAGTGGCATAGAGGTGGGTGGAGCCTGGAGGGGTGGAGCCTACTTGGGACTACTCCTTCAGCTAAGTCAATATTGACTTGGAAAACATAGGAAGTAAGTAGGCGAGAACACAGTAGCCCCAAATGCCTGGGAACCTACCCATTAAGATTGTAGGGCTGCTTGGGTCACAGAAGTAATGGGGTGAGGAACTCACCAGACAGTGCCAACCAGGCAGGCCCAGCTCAGTCAGACTCCAAACAGCTAAGGACTAAGGATTAGGGTGGGTATGTCTGTGAGGGAGGATGGCGAAAGCCAAGTGAATGGACCAGAACCCCAATCTTGCAGCACTAGGAAAGGAGAGAGAGAGAGAGAGAGAGAGAGAGAGAGAGCGTGCCCTATACCCTCAATATTGAAGTATCTGTGAGCCTACCCTGGGTTCAGTCTCCTCACTGCTGTAGGTGTAACGGCCACAGCTAGGATGACCCAAGCCAGACACCAAGAGTTGGGTTCTAGCCTGCCTGCCATCCCTGCAAGCTCTACCCACAAAGTTGGGGTGGTTTTGCACAGGCAGTGTCATCTGGGTGCTAGGAACACAAACTTTTGAAGAGAGAGACTTTTGGGGAAACCTGGTGACTATCATTAAGCTGTTGGGGCTGGCTTGTGCTAGATTGAGTATAATTCCCAAACTAGGGGAGTATAGGGGTGTCACCCACTGAGAAAGAATGTCAGTCACTTATTTATTTTTGGTTTTTCTTTTTTTTTTTTCCGAGACAGGGTTTCTCTGTATAGCCCTGGCTGTCCTGGAACTCACTTTGTAGACCAGGCTGGCCTTGAACTCAGAAATCCGCCTGCCTCTGCCTCCCGAGTGCTGGGATTAAAGGTTTATGTTAACTGATTGCCAGCTTTTTTTTTTTTAAGAGCCTAAGAAATGACCCTAAGGTCGTTCACCAGGGGGTGCCAGAGTAGGGGCAGAGACCAACTGTGGAGAAAAATTCATGCCCTGCTTCCATATGGTACACATGCCTGCTTGCACACATAGAGACACACGCATTCATACAGATACACAGATACACACAGACACACACACACACACACAGTAACTGCAGTACATCAGCCACCATCCTTGAAGACATAGCACTGGCAAAGTCTCACTCTCAACAGGTCCACATTGCACCTGGGCATGGAGAAGGGTCCAATTAACAGAGTTTCCAGTTGAGAGCAGGAAGCAGGAAGTAGCAAATGACTGGAGCAGAGGCTGCTTCCCTGTGGGCAGTGGTATTTCAGCTATGAGCCCTGGGGAGGCAGGACCTGGGGAAAGGACACCAGGAAGATAAGCCGCATGAGGAAACAGCAAAATGAGCTGGGTGCCTTCAAGCCATGGAAAGGACGAACAGCAAAAAATCGTGAGCGATGGAAGGAGTGACTAGATATGCAACTGAAGGGCGTGGCCAGATATACAGCGGGAGGGCGTGGTTGGGTAGATATGCAACTGAGGGGCGTGGTCGGATATGCAGCTGGAGAGTGTGGCCAGATGTAATGTGGGCCTCACTGTAGGTCTAGCGGCACCTACTTGGGGATGAAGGATTGGAGAGAGAGAGAGAGAGAGAGAGAGGCACAGGCAGAGGGAGATGCCTCCCTGAAGCTGGTCAAAATAGGACAGAAAGTGATAACGGAGGGGGCAGGGGGGGTGGTTATTGCTTATGAGTATATAGAGTTTTAGTTCCAGTTTTATTCTCTAAGTATGCATGTGTGTGTCCCCATGTTTGTATGTGTATATGTGTGTGTGGTGTGTGTGAGAGTGTGTGTGTGCCTGTGTTTGTGTAAATATGTATGTGTGTATATGTGTATGTGTTTTGAGTATATGTCTTGAGTGTCTGTGCCTGTCTGTGATGTGTGTGTCTGAGTATGTGTGAGTATGTGTTATTTTATGAGTTTGTATGTCTGTGGGAGGGGGAGTGTGTATGTGTGTTGAGTCTGTGTGTTTTTATGAGTTAGTGTATGTCTATGTGTATGTGTATGGATGTATTTGTTTGTGCAAGTGTGTGTGTATGTATGTGGCCTGTGTGTGTGTGTGTGTGTGTGTGTGTGTGTGTGTGTGTGTGTGTATCTGTGTTTGTCAGAGTTGGGGGCAGGGGTGTTGACATGTTCACAGGTGCAGTTGCCCTTTCAGAGGCCAGAGGCTGACATCCAGATGTCTTCCTCAGTCCTGTCTCCAGGTTACCTTTTGAGGCAGTATCCCTCACTGAACCTAGGCCTCCCCTAGTGAGCCCTTAGGTCCCTGTCTCCTCCCCACCCCATTCCACCCCAGCCTCAGTGCTGGGCTAAGGTGTGAGCTACCACACTCAGCTTACACGGGTCCTCATGCATGTACAGTGAGTGTTCTACCTGCTGGGCCTTCCTGTCACCCCTATCAAGTTCTGCTTTGCAAGCTGGGGAGGTGGAGATGTGTGTGGATGTTGCTGACAGTGTCCCTGTGCCACAGAGCTGTACACTTAAAGATGTAGGGTGATGCACACCTTTAGTCCCAGCACGAAGGAGGCAGAGGTTGTCGGATCTCTGTGAGTGGGAGGCCAGCCTAGTCAACACAGTGAGACTCTGTCTCAAAAAGCAAAACAACTAAAAACTGTCAGAGTAAATATTTTTGTTTTGTTTTGTTTTTGTTTTGGTTTGGTTTGGTTTTTTTTGTTTTGTTTTGTTTTGTTTTGTTGGACCTTGCAATCCTCCTGCCTCCACCTTGAAGTGCTGTGATTGTAGGTGGGCGCCTCTATGCCTAGCCCTAGGATGGTTTTTACAGTTTTAATTAATAAAAATTAAATTTTCTACAAAGTAAGTTCCAGTTTTGGTTTGCATTTTTTGTTTGTTTGTTTGTTTGTTTGTTTTTCCCTCAAGATGGAGTTTCTCTATGCAGCCCTGGTTGTCCTAGAACTCACTTTGTAGACCAGGCTGGCCTCAAACTCACAGAGATCCACCTACCTCTGCCTCCTGATTGCTAGGATTAAAGGTGTGCTACACCACTGCCCAGCTTATATCTTTAATGGGATATATGCACTTTAAGATTCCATACAAGGACACAATGTATTTTGATGATGTTCGGCCCCTGCTCATCTGCCTAACTCCCTTCCAGACCACCGCCACACCCACAGGGCCCAGGAGAGAGACAGACTTGAAGTATTCAGTTGTCCCTCTCTATCTGCAGGTTCCACAGCCGAGGATTTGATTAACTTGAATAAAGCCACTGGAGGGAAAGTTATGATTACTAAACTTGTTTAGACTGCTTTCCTTTTCTATCCCCTGGGTATGACAACTGTGTACAGCATTACGCTGTCTTCAGTAAATGGCCTAGATATGACTGAGAACGTAGGGAAGGCTGAGGGAGCCGTGTATAAGCACTAGCTCATCATCTTGTGTTATGGGCTTAAGCAGCCTTCCGTTCTGATATCCATGGGGGACCAGACTTAGTCTTCTTACAGATATCAAGGCATGGCCGTATCTTACCATGAGTTATAAAACTATGGGTGGGGCCATGGAGAGGGGCATCCTGGCACACTCCTGCAATCACAGCATTCTGAAGCTGAAGCAGGAGGATCGCCACAAGTATGAGGCTAATCTGGGCGTCTCAAAGGGAAAAAGAAGGAGGGAGGGAGAAGCAAGGGAAGAGGGGAGGAGGGGAAGAAGGGAGAGAGGGAGGGAGGGAGAGAGAGGGAGGGAAGGAGATAGAGGGAGGGAGGAGAGAGAATGGGAGGGAGGATGGAGGGAATGAACCAGGCCTGAAGGTAATCTGTGATCACAGTATTTGAGGAGGATAATCAGTAAATAGTTTGTGGTCATCCTGAGCTGTTCAAGGAGTTCATAACTTGAGTTAATCCACTGGGATCTACATAGTGGAAGGAAGAAACCAGCCCACAAGTGACCCTCTGGTCTCCATACTCCACACACCCCATGACTTCTGTGGAAGCACTCGCTCTCTCTCTCTCTCTCTCTCTCCCTCTCTCTCTCTCTCTCTCTCTCTCTCTCTCTCTCTCTCTCTCTCACACACACACACACACACACATACACACAGTAATAAATAAATAAATCCAAGAACAACAAGAAAGTAATCCAAGTCCCTCTGGCGGCTGTGAGAAGGAAGATGCAGGACCAGGGAGGCCAAGACAGAGGGTGACTCATGCCACCAACTGGCTAAAGCTGGCTCCCAGAGCAGGGCAGTATGCAGGGAGAAGACCATGTCTGGGTGGGGAAACGGGGGATAGAGAAGGGGAGAAGCTGGGAGACTCCGGGGGTCATTCACCCTTGGGCTTGGAACTTGCAAGTAATGTGGACAATGGAGAGGGACTGAGGTCTGGGCTGTGTGCACGCTGACCCTTAGAGACCCCAGAGGAGACAGATGGAGAGAAAGGAACGGGAAGGTGTTACCGGAACCAGCCATTACTGGCCACATGGAAGTGAGGGAACCGAGTCCAGCAGATTGGGAAAGAGGAAAGGGAGGGGATGGAGACACAGGACATGGGGACAGGGGACAGATGACCGAGAGCACAGAGGGAGTCCAGCACTCTCTACTGTGAGCCAGACATAGGACTAACCAAGTTCCTCGTGACACAGGCATCCTTCACACACAGCTAACCCACAACCGTGTCTCTTGCATATGTCCATCTGTCCATCCAGCCCTCAGGAAGCTGAGGCAGGAGGACAGCCTGAGCTATACAGTGTAGCACTGTCTGACCAAAACAAAGCAAAATAAAACACACAGCCAGGTGTGGTGGCGCACGCCTTTAATCCCAGCACTCGGGAGGCAGAGGCAGGCAGATTTCTGAGTTCGAGGCCAGCCTGGTTTACAAAGTGAGTTCCAGGACAGCCAGGGCTATACAGAGAAACCCTGTCTCAAAAAAACAAAAACAAAAACAAAAATAAAATAAAATAAAATAAAATAAAATAAAAATAAAATAAAATAAAAATAAAACACACACACACACTGCCCACTGGGCACAGGCTGGCCCAGAGTTTCTGGAGTGTCTAGCCCTGAGCCATGGGACTTTGTAAGTGAAGATTCTGCTCTAGAGAGAGGTCTTACATACTGTCTGCAGGCAGGTTCTAGTGGTGTTGAAGGGAAGGCATGTGCTGGCTGATGCTGGCTGGGACTGAGGTCTGTGCTGAGACAGGCAGGGGGTAAAGTAAAGCTGTGTCCCAGGCATTTCTGGAAGGCTCTATTTCCAGCGTCCTCCTATCCCACAATCAGGAGTAACAGAGGGGCAGCCAGGGTGTGGAAGGGATCTCCTTGCTGTAGACTCCACCGCCTCTGCCTCTCCCACGATGGGTATCAGGCTCCCTGGGGACCGCTGTGCTGGGCAGCCAGCCTGAGATGGGATGTGGGGGTTAGAAATTCCGGGAGGCAGCTCCGGGCATTTTCTCCACCTCCTAAAATGACCTTCATATCACTTGACTCACTATGGTGGTCTGAACCCTTGAATCCAAAAGGAGCCCAACCTGCAGGGGCGTGGGGGAGGGCGGCTGCCCATTTGAGCTCCCCGATGAGAAATCGGTGTATTCCACAGTCCACCTCAGCCCAGCTCAGGCCTCCACCCCTACCCTTCTCTGCCCACTGGTACCGAAGTAGTCTACCAGGCCACAGGAAGGGGGCTGGCTCCTCGATGGCTTGGTCAATATTTATTGACTGACTAACTCTGAATGCCCGTCCATGCTGCACAGAGCACGGGGTGTGTCCTGCAAGGCGGGAGCTGGGATTAAGTTACAGTTCGGAGGGAGGGGCCTAGTGTTGCCCACAAACTGGGTGAAGGAAGGTGCAGAGGCAGTTCCCAGAAGGTAGGCCTGGACTGGGGCTGGGGGTGGGAGACCCGGGAGAGGGGTTGCCGGGGACCCAGAGAGAAAGCATGGCGTTCCAGGGCTCTGGGGTCACACAGCGGCTGACAGCGGGCAGTGCAGAGAGCAGCCCCACGGTGAGATCGCTTGGCTGTGTGCGCGTGGGTGGAGGAGGACCACTGTGGCAAGCTAGCGTGAGAGAAAGAAGCGGAGGGTTTTGCGTGGATGGGCTCTCTGTTACCCCCAGAGTCAGTTCGCCTGGCCCACGACCCTCCAGCAGGCTATGCCCTTCCTTCCTGGAAGTTAATCAAAGGAATCTCGAAGGCTACCCTCAAGTACACCTTGTACAGGAGGAGGGGTCGGCTGGAAGGGAGAAGGGTCACCTGAAGGAAGAAGACCAGCGGCCTGGTCGCCAAGGAGACTGGGAACCCAGCAGAGTGGGTTAGATCCCCTGCGGGGAGGGGCAGAGAGGAAGTGTCCGAGAGAAAGGAACTCCCAGAAAAGGAAAGCTCGCCCTGGGAAGGTGAGAGGACTTCTAGGAGAGCAGGAGGGGGTGAGATGGGGTCCACATGGGGGAGGTACTGGTAAAAGGGGACACACATGGGCCGGGGCTCTCCGTGGGACGAGAAGAAACCTCGCGGGGAGGGGAGAGAACGCAGAGTGTAAGAGGAGTAAAGAGAGTTCGGAGGGAGGGAGTAAAGTTCTCTAGCCTCCTCTAGCAAAAGGGATGGGGGCTCAGCTCCAGTCCGACTCTCCAGGCTGTGGGTTTTGGGGCTCCTTCCCAGCCACACCTGGGCCGCTGCTGCCCCTCTCTGAGAAGCCAGGTTAGACACTATTCCAGCTGCCAATATGCCCTCCTCTTTCTCTGTGGCCCCAAAGTTGGACAGTGTCCTTCCCACTCCCCTGTGGCTCTTAGAGCTACATGGTCACATCCTTAGGCTCTGTGCTTCCCAGTCTCTGTCTGAGTTCCTGATCATTCTCCTGTAGCTGGTTTGGCATATAGGCTCAGTGTCCTTGCTGAAAGGTCCTGTTGCAAGTGACTGTACCCACCATGGTGTGCCATGTTCTCTGTTGCTGGAAAGAACCATTGCATGACTACTGTGCCCACCCATCATGTATGTCATTGTCACACAATGACCTCAACTAGAGGTGCTGCTGGCATGCCTGGTGACTCCCTCCGTCAATCAACAACTCTCTATGGACTCATTCTGCTCTACGTCGGGAGAGCCATGCTAACAGCACACAGCCTCTCCCATGATGTCCCCAGCCCACAGCCTCCTCTACGGTGACTCAGTGTGGACAGTCCCCTGGCCCCACCCTCTTTCCAGGCCACCTTGTCCTGAGCCCAGCCCTCAGGGGCCCTAAACAAAGGAGTAAAGAATTCAGGCACCTGTGGCTCTGTGACTCTTACTTTGCCAAGTCCTCTGAGGGTCACGTGGGGCAGCAGGTCTGAGGGTGTTCTTGCTACTGATAGAGCAGAGCTGGGTGTTCAAATTAAGAGAAAGGAAGTTGGTCACTGCTGCACCGGGGCCACCCACCCAGGAGACTCAGAACCCGGTGACTGTGTCTGCTGAGTGAGCTGCCAGGACTTCAGGTAGATATGGGAAGTTGCATTGAGGAAATACAAAATACTTCAACTACACACCCATCCAACTCGTGGCTGCTTGCGGTTTCCAAAGAGCTGGTCAGTGAAGAGATAACAGATAGTGATAACAGAATGCATCCTGTCCCTACAGCCCCTGCACCCCAAACCCCACAGCCCCTGCACCCCAAACCCTACAGTCCCCTACACCCTGACCCCACAGCCCCTGCACCCCAAATCCCACAGCCCCCTTCACCCCAACCCCACACTCAGACTTTCAGAGCAAGGACTCAGGCAAGCTCTTTGCAGAGCCTGTAAGTAGAGATCAGCCATCTTTCAAGGCTGGATCAGGAAGGCCTATGATTCATTGACCCAACCTTCTCAGGTCACTTGAGTCTGTTGCCTGCTGCAGAATCGGTCACAGTCCTATGCAGTCTCTGTCCTGAGTTGACAGAGCTTTTGTCTTGTTTGTAGACCCTGTGGAGCAGGTACCAGTTTTCAATCTAGATCTCTCTCAACAGTACCCCGTCCCCACTCCCAATGTGTGAGATCTGCTTTTATTCCAGGTGCTGACACGCTAGCACAGTCTGTCCTGGCTGCAGAGCAGACAGCACCTCTGTCTAGGCGTCTGCAAAGCTTTATCTGCTTATGGTGCCTGTCCCTGTCTAGGGACAGTGGTCCCCTCCGTGCTCATGTCATCAGAACTTTGTGGGTCCAATCCTAGATCCTAATCGCTGACAGGCCTGCAATTAGTCACCCAAGCTCACCACACTAACCATAGTCAACCATGCTCACCACACTAACCATAGTCAACCATGCTCACCACACTAACCATAGACACCTAAGCTCACCACACTAACCATAGACACCTAAGCTCACCACACTAACCATAGACACCTAAGCTCACCACACTAACCATAGTCAACCATGCTCACCACACTAACTAACCAAGCTCACAATAATGAAAAGCATAAAAAGGAAATATGACCAATGTGGTCACACTGAGAAAAGAAACAAATAGTGCAGTGAGCCCCCCCCCTCCAGTCCTGCTGTGAGATTGAGAGTTAAAAAGAGGACTCAGGTTTGTATAACTGAGCAGCCCTGCTCAAAGCGTGGTCCTGCCCATCACTGAACCAGGCGGTCCTGCAAGGTGGCCTCACGTTGTCAGAGCTGTGTGAAAGCTCTCTTTGGGAGACAGACTCTTCCTCCAGCCAATGCCAGGGCTTCAGCCTTCCCCTCCTTCCAGAATGAAATTCCTGAGGACAGGCCAACTGGGAAGGGATAGCCATCATAGGGTGGGACACAAAACACCTCTCTGGAATACCTTCACTCATTGCAGGATGGTTATGACCAGATTGCAGACCCTCCCGCTTTGCACAGCCTATGTGAACTTACCTGGGTACGCAGACCCTCCCGCTTTGCACAGCCTATGTGAACTTACCTGGGTACGCAGACCCTCCCACTTTGCACAGCCTATGTGAACTTACCTGGGTATGCAGACCCTCCCGCTTTGCACAGCCTATGTGAACTTACCTGGGTATGCAGACCCTCCCGCTTTGCACAGCCTATGTGAACTTACCTGGGTATGCAGACCCTCCCGCTTTGCACAGCCTATGTGAACTTACCTGGGTACGCAGACCCTCCCGCTTTGCACAGCCTATGTGAACTTACCTGGGTACCTGGGTAGCCAGTCTTTCAGTTTGTCTCAATGGAGTTTCTCACCGGAAGGGGGTTGCATTTGTCTTGGAACATCCACGTGTCTCTGTAGACCTCATCCCTGTTTGTAGTCTCTATTTGTCTGTATGCTCCTGTTTGTTTGTGGACCTGTAGACAGGGCCCATCCCTACTAACAAATCCTTGACCAAATCCAAACTGACCTATATGGCCAGCCCTTATTTGCAAGACCTGAATAATCCTGCGCGTATCTGGAGGGAATGTGCTTGCACACAGCACTGGGCTTCCCTGTGGCTCAGTCCACAGCTCCATACCTCTCTGGAAAAGACAACCCTGTTGACAGACCCAGTCTGTAGAGCCTCTACAGACTTACACAGCTTCTATGCTTCTGCAAACTCCCTGATCACGACCGCAGGGCTTGGTTTTTTACAGATTCCCAAAGCTCTTTGCAAAGCCTACTACGCTTTTCCCTACCTGTTCCCAGCTCCGTCGGGGGCATTTAGTCTGTTTGTCTACAGAACTTTTCCAGGTTTCAATCGCCTGCCTCTGTCTGTCTAGGGGGCCTTTTTGTGATGGCTCCATCCTGCAGAGCCTTGTGTGTTGATGTGCTTGTCCACAGCTTCAGACTCTGCCCCTTTAACAGAGTCTTTTCTTAACCACGTTAGCATGGCCTTTCCCATGCACAGCTCCTTGGTACCCACAGAACCCACACCTGTTTGCAGAACCTCTCTCTCAGCTCCCAGTCTTTGCTTATTTGCCGGGCCTGTCTGACCTTCCTTGGGTAGTGCCTGGGTCTCTGAATATCTTTGGGTATGTGGATGCAATCCTTGTATACATGAAAGGTCCCTGTTTGGAGAACTCATCTCTCTCCGGGGCCCTTGAGTTGTACGATGCTTCATCAGCCTATGGAAGACGTTCCAGTTTGTAAAGGCCCCACCTCATAGCCCGCTGCACTGTGCAGACCGTGTCTATTTTTTTTTTTTTTTCGAGACAGGGTTTCTCTTTATAGCCCTGGCTGTCCTGGAACTCACTTTGTAGACCAGGCTGGTCTCGAACTCAGAAATCCGCCTGCCTCTGCCTCCCAAGTGCTGGGATTAAAGGCGTGTGCCACCACGCCCGGCTGGGTAGAAGTCTTTTTTTGTTTTTTTGTTTTTTGTTTTTTGGTTTTTGTTTTTTTCGAGACAGGGTTTCTCTGTTTAGCCCTGGCTGTCCTGGAACTCACTCTGTAGACCAGGCTGGCCTTGAACTCAGAAATCCGCCTGCCTCAGACCGTGTCTATTTATATACTCTGTTTCCAACTTTGTCAGACCTTTGTGTAGTTGCTGCCCTTCCCTTAGGGTCAGAACCTGTCTGTCTGTACACCATTGAGCCCCATTTTCAAGAATTCACCTCCTTTTGCAGGGTCTGCCCCTGCTGACTGGATTGGTTCCTTTTATAAGAGTCTAATTTAGCACTATCTGCAGTGACTGTACCTGAGTCTGCAGGCCTTGGGTCTGTCTAGAATCTATCCACATGTTTCTTTTCTCCTTTTGATTTTTGAGACAAGGTCTCCTGTAACCCTCAACTCTACTCTATAGCCGAGAACAACCTTGAACCTCTCATCCCCCTGCCTCCACCTCCTGGGTGCTGGGATTAAAGCCATGCACCATCATGGCAAGTTCTATGAGGTGCTGGGGGTCAAACCCAGTACTTTATGCATGCTAGGCAAGTGTTTGAACAACTGAACTATACCGCCAGCCCTTTGTGGCCAGTTTCTAACTCTGTCTAAAATGTTGTTAATAGCGGAAGAGCCACTCCAGGCCAGAGAGCTCAGCCTGTAGTAAGAGTTTTCCCACAGACGGACCAGGTCTCTGTATGCCCATCCACTGTGCCTGTCCTGGTTCGCTGAAGTTGCACATTTAGTGACAATTACATTCTATAATGAAGGTACTTTGGAGAGCTTTAGGTGTCTGGGAGAATTCTCACTTGGAGCCTATAGCACAGGTGGCCTCCAACCTGTGAACTCTGAACTCTGGCTCTCGTTCTTTGTACTCCCATTACTCCCACCTAGCCCAGGATGGACATCAACCAGGACCTCCCAGCCATCAACAGCCACAGAGCCCTGCAAATATGGATTACTGAGGTGAGGGACAAGACCAGATGGCATAGCCTGTGACATGGAAAAGTGCCATTAGCCTCTCCCATCTCCCGTCTAGAGCTCCCCCCTTTACCTCTGGAAGTCATAGGTAGAGGCCTCCAACTCATTACTTGGCAATCTCTTCTCTCAGAACCTGAAGATGCTGCCACTGCCTGAAAGGGCTCATGGGAATTTCTTCGAAGAATGCTGCTATGTCGTCCTCCATGTGAGTCACCTGTGGAGTCTTTCTTAGGGACGATATGGCCAGAGCTGAAAAAACCCAGGCCTAGAAATAAACTCTGCCCTGAAGAGATCAAAAGCCCCCCCACATCACATGCCACCCACAAGGGGCTGCCACCCTGAGGCCTTGTAGACCCCAGTGCCCCTCGTAGCCTTCAGCCAAGTGCCTTCCCACTGGTCCCTTTCCCCCTCCATATCTACAAATGCCTGGACCCTAGGTCCCTCAGAGTCCTAAAGCTACCCAGGGAGGATCCAGTGGCCTGCACTACTGGATTGGAAAGGATGCCAGCGCAGAGGCCCAGGAGGCTGCGGTCACCTTTGTGCAACGTCTGCAGGAGGACCTAGGAGAGCAGACTGTGCTGCACCGAGAGTCACAGGGCCACGAGTCCGACTGCTTCCACAGCTATTTCCACCCCGGAGTCATGTGAGTGCTGAGAGAGAGGAGGGCACTGTCGGATCCTCATCACCCTGAGAAGCCCCATGCTTCTGGGCAGCCTTGTTCCAGGTCCTTCCTGTCCCTTCCTCTCTGCCAGAGGCAGCGACTGCTCTGCTTTCTGTCTATATATATATTGGCCCATTCTGAACTTGTTCTGCAAGTGGAACCACACAGAAAGTGAACTTTTGGGACTCATATGTTTTCAGTTTGTCTTAATCTTCCCCTCCCCTCCTCTTCCTCCTTCTTTTCCTCCTCCCCTCTTCTTCCTCCTTCTCTTCCTCCTCTTCCTCTTCCTCCTTCTCTTCCTCCTCTTCCTCTTCCTCCTTCTCTTCCTCTTCCTCCTTCTCCACCTCCTCTCCCTTCCCCATCTTCCTCCCCTTCCTTGTCCTCCTTCTCTTCCTTCCCCTCCTCCTTCCTTTTCTCCCCCTTTTCCTTCTCCTCCTCCTTCTCCTCCTCTACCTACTCTCCCCTCCTTCCCTTCCTTTCCCTTCTTTCCCTCCTCCTGTTCCTCTTCCTGTTAGAAGGATGGAGCCCAGAGCCTCGCCCACATGGCAGGCAAGCCCTCAAGCCTGAGCTTCATCCCTTGTTGGTCCTGTTTATCCATGCTGTGACATGCATTATTACTTGGCTTCATTTCCCTGTGAAATGATATTCCATCCTATGAATCCGCCATATTTTGTCAGAGTAACACCTAGTGATCATGTTCATTGCTTCCACTCTGGGGCCACTAAGAACGCTGTCAACAGTTCTACTGTGGGTGTTTGCAGGGCGACTGTTGTCCTTGGTCTCGGTTTGTACAGGGGTGTGGCCATCAGCTTAGCCAGAGCTCGCTTTGTTTGTCACGCTGGTAGAAGTGTCTTCTACTTTCTCATCAAGCGTTTTTTTTAACTGTCACATTTTGAGATTGACAATAGTTAACCTGATTGCCAAGATATTTTTGTTTCATATCGCTAAGTAGAATATTTGTATGTAGTGCAGACAAGTCTGTATGTATATGCAAAAACACATGCCACCCTATATGTGCAAGACCACATACCTCCCTCCCCATGCATGTTGACCTATAGATGGGCATGCATACCTGAATATTCATATCCACCACACAGACATGCTCTTCCATGTGCTAGCATTTAGACTCACCTGGGGAAAGTGCGTCTGAAATCCCCCAACGTACCACAGTCTACATGCTAATTAGCACCTCATATTTGTGTCTCATGTACCTATGTACTCATGCATACATGTGCTCACATGTACTACACAGACATGTATCACACACACACACACACACACACACACACACACACACACACACACACACACATGCTCACTCCCACACCCGTCCCTACAGGAGGTGAGCTTTCTCTTCCCTGTCCCTTCCTCAGCTACAGGAAGGGAGGCAGAGACTCTGCTCTCAAGCTTCTGGAGACCAACACGTACAATGTCCAGAGACTGCTTCACATCCGGGGAAGGAAGCACGCATCTGCTACTGAGGTAGGGCAACCAGGGACACGGTCTGACCTCCAGACACCAGGCTAAGTATCCTGAAGTAGAGAGGACAGGAGTTGGCTGGAAGTATGGGGAGCGATGAGCTAGAGCTCCCAGATGGCCCGGCTCACAAGGAGGCACAAGGCAGCCCCACCTCTGTCCCCTGCTGTCTCTGTCCCCTGCTGTCTCTTTCCTAGTGCTCATGTCTCTTGGGTGCTTTAAGAACTTGGGCACGAGGCAGATGTGCTGGGTCCTTGTAAGCAGCAGGCTGGGAGTGTGCGGAGCCTTGCTCTTGGGCACACATCATTCCTCCTCACGCACAGGCACCCACCCTGGCCTCCTCGGAGCGCCCTTTCATAAATCAACACAAAGCAAGTTATACCTGCACGCACCCGGAAATGAGCTGTGGCACAGGACATTCTGCTGCCAGGCAACCAGCGTTTGAGGCACTGAAGAATCATCTACAGTGTGGCTGGTGACCCTGGAGTTGTACATTTACAGCCAACAAGGCTTAAGGCAGCTCTGGGGTGCGAGGCCCTTGCCAGACTTTGCACCCCCACCCCCAGAGTTCATATGGACATTTATTTAGACTGTTTGGGGTTTTCCTCTTTTTTTTTTTTTTAGTAGCTTATTACTTTTTTTTTTTTTTTAAAGATTTATTTTATTTATTATATGTAAGTACACTGTAGCTGTCTTCAGACAGTCCAGAAGAGGGCGCCAGATCTCGTTACAGATGGTTGTGAGCCACCATGTGGATGCTGGGATTTGAACTTATCACCTTCGGAAGAGCCGTCTCACCAGCCCCTTTTTATAAGTTTTGTTTTTTTGTTTTTTGTTTTTTTGTTTTTTTTGTTTTTTTTTTTTGAGACAGGGTTTCTCTGTGTAGCCCTGGCTGTCCTGGAACTCACTCTGTAGACCAGGCTGGCCTCGAACTCAGAAATCCACCTGCCTCTGCCTCCCAAGTGCTGGGATTAAAGGCGTGCGCCACCACGCCCGGCTGGTTTTCCTCTTTTGCCATTGAGATTTTTTTAAGGTGTCCTCCAGATGTGTTTGCTTCAACCACTGTTCATATGCTCGTTTGCACTTATACACGGTCACCACGAGCATACGCTGTTATTCAGATGTGTTGTGTCCCATACAGGTAGATCTGCACGTTCATTCAGAAATAAACAATTACCCACTTCTGGATAACCACATGGAAGGTCATATGTGGTTACACACACACATACAATACACGCACACACACACATGCACACACACAAACTCACAGCTGCACACAGCCTCATGCATACAAGTGACATGCCCTGCCTTGTTCTCTCTCTCTCCCCTTCCCCTCCCTTGTCCTCTTCCCTCTCCCTGCCTGGCTCCCTCCCCCTTCCTGTGGTGCTGGTGGACTGACACCTTTCCCTTCCACCTCTCTCTCCTATTTCTGGAAGGTGGCCTTGTCCTGGAACAGCTTTAACAAGGGGGATATCTTCCTGTTGGACCTGGGCAAGGTGATGATCCAGTGGAATGGACCCAAAGCCAGCATTTCTGAGAAAGCACGGGTCAGTGTCTGCCCCGGGGACTGGGAGTACAGGGCTTGGGGACAGTAACCTCTAAGTGTTCATCATCTGGCCACCAAGAGAGGTAGCTGGGCTCTCTGTTTCCACCCAAAGGGCATCTACTAGATACAGGCTAGGTTCAGATGCCCCACTGGTGGTATCCCTGGGGGCACTAGAATGGCATGACACCAGCTCTCCTGTCCCTCCCCCTGTGCCTATGGGCACCAAGCAATGACAGGAAGGACCTGGGCTGTGTGGCACCAGGGTCCACTCCCAGGAAGTCTTAAGCGCCGGCTCCTCTCCTGCAGGCGCTGACCCTGACTTGCAGCCTCAGAGACAGGGAGCGTGGCGGCCGTGCCCAAATTGCTGTGGTAGATGCGGAGAATGAAGCCACTGACCTTCTGCTCATCATGGAGGCTGTGCTGGGCTGCAGATCGGGAAGCATGTGTGCCTCTGTACCCAGCAACAGCGTTAGCCAGCTACAAAAGGCCAATGTCCGCCTCTACCAGTGAGCAGAACTTGGGGGGGGGGTGCACAGGGAGAGTGAGGGCCACAGCTGTGTGTCTGTCGTTACTGAAGCAACAGGTCCTCTGCAAAAGCTTCCAGTAAAAGCCTGTCGGTCTCTGAAGTAGGTCATGTACGGTGTTGGGCCTGCATGATATGCACTCTTGCATGGCGTATGGTAGCATTGATAAGAAAAACCCATAGCAGAGATGGGGAGACTGAGGCCCTGTGAGGAGCCACCGAAACCCCAAGCAAGGCTGCAGTAATTGAGTTCATATCTCTACCTAAGTCTCCAGGAGGCTAGAGGAGGTCAGGGGTGCTGGAATGGCACCAGTCCAAGGAGAGACTGGCTGTCCCCATCTGGGTACCTGTCCCCCCCAGTGTCTGCGAGAAGGGGACAGATCTGGTGGTCCAGGAACTGGCGACCCGCCCACTGACCCAGGACCTCCTGCAAGAGGACGTAAGGAAAGCCTGGCCCAGTCCCATGCCCATTCCTACTTCCTGGTCCCAGCCCCTGCCAGCCAGACTCACATCTCTTCCCTAGGGTTGCTATCTCCTGGACCAGGGTGGCTTCAAGATCTACATGTGGCAGGGACGAAAGTCCAGTCCCCAGGAGAAGAAGGCTGCCCTCAGCAGGGCTGTGGTGAGGTCTTGGGACCCTTCAGGGAGGCAGCCTGTGGTCAGAGCTGGCATAGGATAGCCTGCAAGAGGCGTGGGGAGGTGGGTCTAAGGGACAAAATGGCTCTCCCTTGGAACATCTTTATCCTGGGGTCTCCAAGGAGAGGGACCCTTGTCTTGGGGTCAGAAAGTGAGTGTGTCTGCCCTGGAAACCTTGATCGAGAGGGAAGATACCTAACACAGAAGACACCATGTGTGCAGGTCTAGCCTGGCCTTGAGGCCTGAGAGCCTTCTGCCTTGGGGATGGGGGCAGAGGAAGTTTGTGAGACTATAGGGTTTGTCATGGCCAGCCCTTCACCAGGCTTGTATTGAGGAGTCCCTGTCTTCCCTCAGGGGCCTCGTGAGAGTCAGACAGTGCAGGAGCCAGCTTGTTAAATGGGTCACAAGTTTGGTTAATTAACTCAGTTTAGAGCTTGGGTGTCCTCGTGGCCACGGTTGGCGGTGTCTCTGGGGGTGGAGCACGGCCAAGGGCCTTTGAGCCTTAGGTCTGACAGAGCTGTGTCCCAGGGCTTCATCCAGGCCAAGGGTTACCCGAACTACACCAATGTGGAGGTGGTGAACGACGGTGCAGAGTCCATAGCCTTCCAACAGCTCTTCTGGACATGGTCGAAGGAGCTAGTTAGGAAAAAACACCCAGAGAAGAGTGAGCAAGAGGAGGGGCGCGGACGCGGGGGGGTGGAGCCTGGGGAATGGGCGGGACTTGGAAGGAGCCAGAGGCAAGAGGGAACGGAACCAGGTCTACGGAAGAGATGTGTCCCCTAAGGATGAGAAGGAAGAGGGTGTGTCCGGGACCCTGTAAGATGGGTGAGGAGTGATTCGGCCGGGTGGCGCTGAAAAATGTCACTGACTCTCCGCTACACATGCAGGTAAACCGGTGCAGGTAAACCTGGAGGTAGGCAAGCTTCACACCCAGCCTGAGCTCGCGGCCCAGCTCAGAATGGTGGACGACGGCTCTGGGAAGGTGGAGGTGAGGGCACTGGCTTGCGGGTGATGATGTGTGCACACAAGGATAGACTCTGCCTGGAGAACCGATGACTGGGGGTGGACTGGGGAGGGGGAGGGGAGGCCATGCCGGTAAACCCAACACTCTGTGGGAGGGACTGCCGGGAGTTCGAGGCCAGTCTGAACTACATAAGATACTGTCTCAACAAACTGAAATGACCCACCCCCACACAACCAGGCATATACTCAAGGAAATAGAAACATGCCTGCTCTCTCTCCAACAATCACACCAAGTCATACAAATCACTCTCTCAGGGACATGCAACTTGACAACACCCGGACAATGGACCATGCCCTGTGGCCAACACAGGTGCACAATCATACAAATCACAGCCTTGAGCACTCCTAGTCCCTGACACACAGTCACAAACCCCTCCTCTGGCCCCAGACCAGTGTTCTAGAAGCTGAAGGGGCTGAGGCTGACTTGCAAACATCATGCAGTGTAGGAGCACATACTAACATATAAGGCAGATAGATCCCTTCGTTCTCTCAAACCTGCTTTTAAGTCCATAAAATAGAGCAGAAATTATGGTCCAATCTCATCCCCAAGCTTATATGGGGATGCCACAAGATGGTGGGAACAAGACTGCTGTGCCGGGAGGTGGGGGGAGCTGTAAATTCTCTAGGTAAGCAGAGGTCAGAGAAAGTAGAAGCTCTGCCTACACTTGTCCTTATGTGGACATGTGGACGGTGAGCAGGGATGGATGGGAAGAGATGGAGGAGGGAAGGGGGAGGGGAGGGAAGGCAGGGAGAGAGGAAGTCCCTGGTGAGGCTCTCAGTGAGTGCTGGTGAAGGACACCACATACTCTTTCCAGCCCCACTGAAGTAGAGGAGTTGGTGCTGTGACACCCCCCCCCCCAGCTCACAGGAGGGAAGAACTGGCAACACACCAACAGGCACAGACCTCTGCTTCCAACAGTTCTGTCTGGTTCTAAAGCTGAGGTGTGGCTCCCATGGTAACATGCCATCACTTGGACAAATGTGAGCAGGCGACACCATTTTCCCTGCCTCTCCTTTCCTCCTTCCACAGGTGGAATCCCAGGTCTGGGAGGTGTTGGGGATTAACCCAGGACATTGCCACACAGAACCAGCATTCCACCACCTGGGCCACACCCCCAGCCTTGGATGTTGTTTGTTTAGGGGTTTTTAGTTTTATTTGTGAACTTTGGTGATGTTATTGTTAATGACATTCTAAAGAAAAAAAAAGAAATTTTCCCTCCAGAATGCCACAGCCTCCCTTCAAACCCCACTTCTGTCTCTCGGGCTGAGCAGAGAGCCTCTGAATGAGGAGAGGGCACTGTCTGCCCCTAACCAGGGATGCAGCTAGTGGGGTCTAGACCGAGATGGCCATGGGCCAGCAAGTGGATCTATCTTATAGCCTCTCGCCCTTCTCCTGATTCTCCCAGGGCCAGCATGCATGTCTGGGCTGAGAGCAGGCCAGCACGAGGTTGCTGAGGTCTGTGGGAGAAAAGGTCACTCAAAGGTCCCATATGAAGCACGGAAGGCACGGACCTGGGCAAGCTGCTTGCAGGCACAGATGAGCCAACGAGCACTTTCCGGCTTAGATACAGGTGGGCAGGCTGCTGCAGGTAAGGTTCATCTATGCTCACTGGTCCCTTGCTCCTCAGGTGTGGTACATCCAGGACTTACAAAGGCAGCCTGTAGATCCCAAGCACTATGGCCAGCTGTGCTCAGGAAACTGCTACCTTGTCCTCTACACATACCAGAAACTGGGCTGTGTCCAGTACCTCCTGTACCTATGGAAGGTATGCCCACCTGCTAGTGATCAGAGATGCCTTCCAGCCCAAGAGCTAGAGAGTTGAGGAGGAGGGGGAGAGGGGGAGGAAAAGGAGGAGGGGGAGAGGGGGAGGAAAAGGAGGAAGAGGAGGAAGAGGAGGAAGAGGAGGAGGGGAGAAGATAGGAAAACCCTAGGCACAACAAAAACCCAAGCTATCATTGTCCCCTTCCCTGTTGCAGGGCCACCAAAGCACTGTAGAAGACACCAAGGCCCTGAACTGCAATGCTGAAGAGCTGGACCTCATGCACCAGGGTGTACTGGCACAGGGGCATGTGACCATGGGCAGTGAGCCACCCCACTTCCTAGCCATCTTCCAGGGGCGGCTGGTGGTCTTCCAGGTAGAGCCCACATCAGACCTTTCATTTCTTTGACACAGGCTAGAGAGGGGCTCAGTTGGTAGAGGGCTTGCCTCGAAAGCTTGAGTGTGATCTCAGCACCTTCGTAAGATGCTGTGCGTGAGGGTGGGTGCTGTGATCCGAGATCCTCGGATTCCTGGGGCTCCATGGCCAGTCTAGCCTAATTGGTGAGCTGCGGGCCAATGAGAGACCTTTTCTCCAGGGAGGTGGAATGCATTCCATAGGATGACGTCTGATGTTCTGTGGTCCATGGGCACACACGCATACGCATGCACACACACGTGCACACACACACAGACATGCACACATTTATAAACAAACAAACAAACAAACAAAAAGACTATTTGACATAAGCCACTCACGGGAGGAAGGGTTCAGTTTAGGTCCACTTTAGGGCTGCCATAGTCCCTGGCTGTGTTGAGTCCGTCCCTAGATGAGGCTGCATACCATGGTGGCAGGACCATGTTCTGGGCCCTCTGAGATGGAAGACAAGTCTAATTTGAAGGGGTCTCTTTCACAGTCCGGCACAGAGAGGACGACAGCAGTCCACACTCAAAGGGGCCAGGAGATAGTGCTAGCCTCAGTCCTGAGACAGTTTGTTCACCACTAGGACAGGGAGGGGACCCCAGGAGTCCTTGGCTCAGCCTGAAGCCATGCCTTCTTCTAGGGGAATGCAGGCAACAAAGGGGAGAAGCTGCCAGTATCCGACACCAGGCTTTTCCATGTGCAAGGGACCGAGAGCCACAACACCAGAACGGTGGAGGTGCCTGCCCGTGCCTCCTCTCTCACTTCCGGTGACGTCTTCTTTCTGATCACAAGTCATGTTTGCTATCTCTGGTTTGGAAAGGTACCAGTGACTTCCCCCTGGGAAGGTGGTGCTAGGCCAGAGATGGGTTCCCCTCCGCACGGATGCAGACTTAGTCCACAGAGATGGTCTCGTGGAGATGATGCTGTGGGTGGTGTGGAGTGGCCCAGGACCCTGATAGAGCTAGGGGAAGTTACATACTCACAAGTGGACTGGGGTTCCTCAGGGTAGGATAAGCCTGGCTCTGGCTGCCTCCCTTCCTGCTTGGGAACTTTTCCCAAGTCTCTCTGGGAAAGGGAGACTTCGTCTAGTTTGCTTGATTTTTTTTATTGTTGTTGATGTTGTTGGTTTGTTTTCTTATGTTTAGCATAAACCACAGATGAACCCCCAAGCCTAGATTCTCTCAACCATGTTCTGAACTCAGACAGGGTCATGGGGTTACAGTTGGGGGACTGAAAGGGAGGTCCCGTGCCTCCCTCTGCTCAGGTGCAGCTCCCCAGAGGACCCAGTGGATAGGACATGGATAGGACTGGAGGTGAAGGTCTGCAGAGCTTGACCCAGCTTCTGCTTGCCAGGGCTGTCATGGGGACCAACGTGAGATGGCGCGGACAGTGGTCACTGTCTTCCCAGGGAATAACAAGGAGACGGTGCTCGAGGGTCAGGAGCCTCTCCACTTCTGGGAAGCCCTCGGAGGCCGGGCCCCCTATCCCAGTCACAAGAGGTAAGAGGATCAGGGAGAATAAATTTATCCTGAAGAAGAACTGAGTCTCCAAGTGGAGCCCTTCTCTGGCCAGGCTTCCTAAGGAGGTCCCCAGTGGAAGGTCACACAGAGATCTGGACTAAATCTGCAGGACTCTCAGTCCTCCTCCTGCAGGGGCCATGCAAGTCAAGCGCACCTTGCTGTTTCCAGCCCAGGGGGTGGGGGGTGGGGGCAGTGTCAGGGCTAACAGGGAGAAATGGTGCCCTCTGCTGGCAGAATCCACTCCCTGCATTGCCACTAAAGGTGAGCCCTAACCAGTCAAGGCAGGCATAGGAGGGAAGAACTCAAGGAAGGAAGGAGCTGCATGCCTGGGCCCTGCTGTCCACCCAAGTCTCCCTGGCTCCCAGCCTTGGTCCCCTCCTTCCACCCTGGACCTGAGGCCAGTTCCTGACTTAATTAAGTTTAGGGGACTCCCATTCTAGGGAGGGCAGGGCCTCCATTCATATGCTCCCCACTAGGCCAGGGGTCCCCCTCCCCAATGCCGACCCTGATGACTTCATTCAGCAGCTGACAGGTTTTCGGTCACTATGTCCATTGAGGGAAAGGGACCCTGCCCTGAAGCAGGTACTCCTAGAGAAAGTCAAGAGGTAGGTGGAGGTCAGAGGAAGGCCCAGGGCTCCTGTCCAAAAGAAACTGCTTTCCCTGCAGTAGCACCCACGCCAAGGGCCAGTGTGGTCCAGACTGTGCCCCTCACAGCCCCTCCTCCGACCAGGCCTCCCGAGGCGGTGTCAAGCATCCAGCCTCGACTGTTCGAGTGCTCCAGTCACGCAGGCTGCCTGGTCCTCACGGAAGTGGTGTTCTTTAGCCAAGAGGACTTGAACAAGTATGACATCATGTTACTAGACACCTGTCAGGAGGTAAAGCGGCCACTCCTGTTTGGCTGGGCTGGGAATGCAGTGTGCGCATTGGTGTGGTTGGGTGGGGCATGAAGGTGAGTCTAGTCCGTGATTGATGGCTGCTGTGGACTCAGAGTCTGAGTGTAATAGAGTCGGGTTGTGTGTTGTGACCTTTCGTGTCGTGTGTGATGCCATGTGCCCCGTGATGCTGTGTGTGACTCCATGTGACTGAGGGTCTGGCTGGCTACACAGCACTGTAGGATGTGGAGGGTCTGACTGGATAGCACAGGGGACTCTTTGAACCTGCACGTTTGGGTAGCTACGGCCGTGTGTAACCAGACCGTGCCAGCAGTTGTGCAGTCCAGTATAGACCAGTACTAACGAGAACTGGCCACACCAGTTGTAACTGTGTGTGCACGTGCCTGTGTGAGAGGGAGAGAGGGAACATGGGCTGGTTGTTGGTGTGACAGAGCAACTGCATTTGTGTGTCTGTAGAATTCTGTGAGTCTGTGAGATGGATGGTATACATGACCAGCCAGAAATTCATGACAGGTACCGAAATGTGACGTGTCGATGTGCACACAGTATATGACAGTAACTGGCTGTGGTCAGCTATCTGGCTCTCTGTCTCTGAAGCTGTGATACTGTGCACATGCCATTGTGTGTGTTAGTGTGTTTGTGTGTGTGTATGTGAGTGTGTGTGTGGTAATGGGTGACTGTGTGTGGTACTGTCTGTGTTGGGATAAGGGTGAGCCCTGAGGACATCTCAGAGAAAACCCAAGCCCAGACTCCACCCCCCTCCCCCCACTGCACAGCCCACCATCTCCTAGCCAGCCCCTCACTGATCAGTCTCCCCTGACCCCACCTTGCTTCCAGGCTCATGCACTTTAGGACACCCTTGGCGCTGCCTTGTTCTTCACTTTCTCCTGAGACATATATGTGGCTTGCTCCCTCATGAGGGCTCTAAGGTGGCAGAGATTGTTCTCAAATATGTTTGTTTTAAGATAGTTTCATTTAGCCCAGAATGGCCTCAAACTATGTAACCCTGAACTTCTGATCTGAGTCTATCTCCCAAGTGCTGGGATTACAGGCCTGGCCCACCCCTTCCTGTTTATGTGGTACTTGGGGTCTAGGGCTTTGCTAAGCAAGCACTTGAACTGAACAGTAGCCCCCACACACACACCCCTTTTTGAGGCAGAGAATCATGCTGTGCAGGCTAACCTCAAACTCTCTCTGTAGCCAAGAATTGCCTTGAACTGATTCTCCTACCTCCACTTTGCCCGTGGTGTCATTAAAGACATGTGTCACAATACCTGGCTTAGGGACTGAAGCCTGTGCTCTTTCTACTGTTGAATCTTTAGTACCAAGCACACATATCTATTTATAGATTAGATACATGCATGCTTGCCTGTGACCTCAAGTGTTCATGGATGTATGGACACTGTAAGATGCTGGGTTCTTGGCCGTGCATATGCATGCAGACTTCTGAAGCCATCTGAGCTGGAAGGAGGTGACTGTCACAAGCACTCCCTCCACCTGTCCAAGCCCAGGCCTTCTCTTTGGCCCAGATCTTCCTGTGGCTTGGGGAAGCTGCGGGTGAATGGAAGAAAGAAGCAGCGGCCTGGGGCCGTGAGTATCTGAGGACTCACCCAGCAGAGAGGAGCCTGGCCACACCCATCATTGTGGTCAAGCAGGGCCATGAGCCGGCCACCTTTACCGGGTGGTTTGTCACCTGGGACCCCTACAAGTGGACGGTGAGACATGATGCCCCACCTCCATCTTTATCTGGTGTGTATGTGGGGGTGGCGGTGGGGGTGACACTGGAAGAGGCCTCCCTCTCTGGCCAAGGACTTCCTGTGAGTCGGGGGGGGGGGGGGATTCTGTGCTTTAGGCTCCTTCTTGGGTTTCAGGGGAGCTCCTTCCTTTGCCCCAGTCCTGATAGCAGTCCAACTCTTGACCCCAGAACAGCCAGTCCTACGAGGAGATGGTGGGAGGCAGTCTGGGACCCGGATCTGCAATCTCTGAGATGACAGCAGTAAGTGTTGGACAGTTTCCCTGGCAGCCCCACACGGGGATCTGCGTTCAGACTGAAGGGGACAGGACAGAGGTCTGAGGCATAGGATCGAGGGCCCAGACTCAAAGATCGAGGGGTTCAGACGATGCCAAGAGGCCTGTGGGTTCAATGTGGTCTTGGTGGGTGCCTGTCCTCTCTCTCCCAGACCCTGAGGCTTCTCTCTGGACAGGAAGTCCATAATTTCCAGCTAACTCCATGGCCGAACGATAACAAGGCAGGTCGCCCGACACTGCAGACCTTCAAGGGTTCCCAGGATAGACCAGAGAATGAGCTGGGGCTGGGCCTCAGGGTGGATGGCGCGAACCCCAGCATGAACCACACCAGCAGCTGTAGGGGCTCAACGGTCAATGGGAGCCTGCCCCGGGAAAGGCTGATGCACCAGGCACCGGAGGACCTGCCACCGGGTGTGGACCCGGCCCGTAAGGAGGTGGGTACTAGACCTAACTGCCCTGGGCGGGGGGGGGGGTTCCCCCCTCAGGATCCTGTCCCATAATGCACTCTGAGCAAACCGGAGAAGTTTAGAATGAATGACACCTCCGGGTGGGACAGGAATCTGGGCTCCAGGAACTCCCATCCCTCTCGGTGCACTCCCACTCTCCCACCCTCATCCCTCCCCACCCACTCCCACCCTCCTATCCCCATCCCTCTCCACCCACTCCTACCCTCCCACCCCCATCCCTCTCTGCCCACTCTTATCCTTCCATCCCCATCCCTCTCTGCCCACTCCTACCTTCCCACCCCATCCCTCTCTGCCCACTCTTACCCTTTCACTCCCATTCCTCTCCGCCCACTCCCTCCTATCCCCAGTTCTATCTCTCAGACTCTGATTTCCAAGACATCTTTGGGAAATCCAAGGAGGAGTTCTACAGCATGGCCAAGTGGAAGCAGCAGCGAGAGAAAAAGAAGCTGGGCTTCTTCTGATGTGGGGAACCCTGCGTCCTATACCCTGAAACTCCTCCTGGTGTAACTCCCACTTCCTAATAAAAGCCAGTGGCTGGCATCGGGTGTGGCACGTGTGCCTGTGTGCCTTCGAGCCCGACCATCTGGTGGAGTCCCCTTCTCAGTGGCAGGGCCCCGTGGCACTCTGGGACACCGTCTTCCGTGGAAAGGATTCCTCCTGACTGCTTGCTTCATATGACCCCATGACAGTCAGAAGGGGTATATATGTAATTCTTGAGGGACTCCCAGGTGTCTTTGTAAAGAGACTAGAAGGATTCATCTTGTGATTATTATTTTTTATAAAAACTCACAACCTAAAGTCATCTAGGGGTAGGGAGAGAGACGCAGTGTTGTTCCTAACGGAATTTTGGACCACTCTGGGAACTGGACTGCTCCTGGAACCCCCCACCCCCCAGAGAAGTAGAAGCTCAGGCGATGTGTTAGAGCTGAAGGCAGTTCAGTGGCTCAAGCTCTACGCCAGAGGTGCAACATTGCCAGCCAGAGGTGCAACATTGCCAGCTGGGTGTGGACAGAGCTCCGCCCACTCAGGGCAGACTGCATCAGACCCCCAGGCTTAGTCCTGGATGGAGATCTTCACAAAGAGAGTGGCTGATGGATGCAGGTCTCCATTCTTAGACAAGAGGTGGACATGGCGGTACCCTGGTGGGAAAGGACAGTTCTGGTCACTTGGGAGAGGATGAGTGAGCTGTGGGTTAAGAGAAGCCAGACCCTGCCCACTGCCCCTGGCAGGCTCTGCCCACTGCTCCTTGAAGGCTCCTCCTGTCCAACACTCACCCTGCTTGAGGCTGTTCCAGGGGATAGTACTCTGGCCGATAAAGTCGTTCTTAGAGGAGGAGTCATAATCCTCTACCATGAAGCGTACAAGGGCAAGGTCAGGCACTGCTACCTCAAACTCAAACTCCGTGTCCCACCATGGGTTGAAACCTAGAAGGGCAGAAACCGTATCAGCAGCAAGGTCAACGGCACCAGCGCACCTAACCCAGTCCCCGCACATACTATACCATTATTGGTAATAACTGCTGTCTGACGGCTGGCCACATCCCGGCCCACACCGTGGATCTCCACTATCACCTTGGGGTCCACAATAGAATTCTTATTCTTATTGACCTTTGGCAGCTGCTGTCCAGAGATGATCTAAGGAAAGGAGGAGACAATGAGCGTTCAGGGACGGCAGTGAGCAGGAGGGGACCTCCACAGGCTGCCATGCCCCCTGTGTCGGGCCATACCCTGACTCGGAGCCTCTTCGGGGCCCACCAGGGCCCCTGAGTCAGGGCCCGTGAGTTGAAGGTGGTGTCAGGGTCTCTCAGAAAGGCGGGTTTCAGCACATACCCACAGCCTCCATTGTCCTGGAAGCAGCCAAGGTAAACATCCATTTCTGGCCCAGGAGTTTGGAAGTTCAGAGCCACTACAGGTGGAACAGAGCAGTCATAAACTATGGGTTGGCCCCATTGTCCCAGAGCCCAGCCTGCTCAGAATGCACTAGCATCTGGGTTCCTATGTGAGTTAGAGCAGGATCCAATGGTCCAGTGTCTCCTGCCTTCCAGCATCCTAGCTGACCCACCACACTGACCACGTTCTTTGTGTGTGTGTGTGGTGTTGTGTGTAATATAGCTGTGTGTCATGTGAGTGTGTGCACATGCATATTTGCATATACTTGCTGAGGCCAAAGGCCTGGCGTCTCTCTCACTTGGTCTTTATTTTTTGAGACAGGGCTCCTATTGAACCCTCTGGGCTGGCTGGCTGGCTGGCTAGTGAGCGGAGCTCAGCCTCTCTCTGCCTCAGTAGTGCTGATTACAGATTGCCTGTCACCACCCCTGAGCTTTCATGTGGGCCAGGGTCCCAAGCAGGACCTCCTGCTTCTATGCCAGACATTTTGCTGACTGAGTCATTTCACCAATCTCTTTTTAGGGGGTTTGAGACAGGGTCTCATGTAGCCCAGGCTGGCCTCGAGCTCACTAAGTAGCCAAGGATAACCCTGAACTCCTGACCCACCCACCCCACCCCCACCTGGAAAGTGCTGGAGTGACAGGTGTGACCTCATTCCCCAAAATAAAACTCAAAGGGCTGGAGTTCACACCAGGCACAGACTTGCTGGCTGGGTAATTTGGCCTGTATCCAAACCTTCTCTGCCCGCCCCCCCAAGACCTCGCATCCTGTGACCATCACAGCTGTGGACATCAAGGCCAAGTGCTCTAACCTCCCTCCAGCCCCAGCTGGTCCGTACCAATCTGGCAGCCTCCGTTCCACATCTCCACAGGACTGTAGTTGGAGGAATCTGTTCTCCACCCAGCCGGGTAGATCCTGCTCAGGTGGTCCACGTTATGGCGGACAAAATTATTTCCTGAGAACAAGTAGAGTCAAGTCATCAGTGAAGTCCTGGGTGGGCTAAGGACACACCTACCCACCCCACAAGCTCTGTCTGGACACAAAGCAGGGAATACCAACTTGGGACCCTGCAGGGCCGTACGTAGGGCAGGCCCAGACTCGACCAGTCCAGATGGCCAGGATCGTGTGTCTTCAGGGACAGGGGCTCACCTGATTCTTGCAGCAGCCGCAGGGCACGGCTCTCGGAGAAGGAAGCCATCTCATAGAATGCCTGCCCAGAGGTGCTAGGACTGGAGAAGCCACCAAAGTGGACACTCTTGCAGTAAATGACCATGTCGGAGAGCTCCGGCACCAGCTTTAGCTTATCCTCCTGGAGGCCGCGGGGAGGCCCAGGTTAGAGCCATAGGTAGGGTAGGACAAGGTGGGCACTGAGCACCAGAAACCCAGACGAGAGAGAGAGAGAGAGAGAGAGAGAGAGAGAGAGAGAGAGAGAGAGACGGAGAGATGGGGCAGAGGATCTGAATGGCAGCCACAGGAAAACCAAGGCAAGGCAAGTCCCATGGGCAGTGGGGTGGGAGGGGCCCAGGGTCACCCCACCCCCACAGCTTCCCCTAGAACCTTGGGCTTGTGTTGCACTTGGCTGCGCACGGTCTCATCCTCCATTTCAGCAGCCTCATCTTCGTCAGACACATCAGTGGCTTCAGGCCCGTTTTCCCCTCCAGCAGGTAGCAGCCCACCCAGCTTCTTCCCTTTCAACAGGATCTTTTCCTTCAGTTGCTGGGGACGTACAGACGGACGACTGGTCAAGACCCACATAGGTCTCCAAGCCAGGTTCACTTCCCCATAAGGGTACCACTCCCTACCTCAGGCGAAGGCAGGCTCGTGGTAACCCCATCCAGCGGCTGGTCCAACAGCATAGGCCCCAGGATGGCCCTCAGGTGACGAGCCATGACTCGCTGTTGCTCCAGGCTGCAGTGGTTCTCCAGGGACAGGATGACTGGGTAGGGGGATGCCTAGAAGCCCCAAGATGAGTTAGAAGGGACGGTCCACCCTTTGTGTCCTCTCCTCACTCCCATGGGCACGGCCAACCTTGAAGGCGTAGTCCCGGATGGCCCTGAGCACGTCGCAGAAAAGTATCTTAGAGGTAAAAGTGTAGCCGTGGTAGATGATGGGTTCCTGGTTGGGGCCATCCCAGCAGTCCAGCTCCAGACACCGGCAGCCTTTGCACAGAGCCCTGCAGAGAAAAGGTGACAACTAGGCTAAGACCCTCCAGGTCCCATCCCGGGTCCCACCCTGACCTGCCCCTTAACAGTTCCCTGGGCCGCACCGGATGTAGGCCTCCGTGCTGCTGGGCCCTGTGAGCTGGTCCTCCAGTAGGTAGGTGTTGTGGGAAGAAGACACTAAGTAGTGGCTGAGCGGCTGGTCCATGTCCTGGTAGACACGGCGGTGCGCCAGGCTGAAGGCGTTACCATCAGCAGACAGCAGGTACATGAGGAAGCCATCCTTGGTCATCTGCCGCTGGGCCTTGGCTAGGGAGGAAGAAGCCACCATTTCAAGTCAGAGCTAGTTGCCCACCACTGTGGAAAGAGAAGCCTTTTCTCCACTCTGCCTGCCCACCCAGTCCTCTGCAGCTCTGAGGAACAGAAGTCGTGATCTCCCGGTGAGACTGTGGTTACAGTGTGCTGAGGCCCTGTCTCTTTTCTTCCTCCTAAACTAAAATCCCCAAAGGTGGGGTGTCACCTCCTCCGTGTCCCCAGAGTGTGTGGTCCTGATGACTGATCGTGGGTATCTTACACAAGCACTCTACCACTGAGCCATGTCCCCCAAGTCATCCTTTCTCTGTACTGGTTCTCACTAAGCTAACCAGGCTGGAAGTATTGAGCAGGTCTCTTCTTCTCTATGCCATGTGTCAAAGCTGGATCGAAGCTGTGCCTGATGAAGAAGGAAGTAGAAATAACTTTGGCTTACTCAGCACTTCTATGTCTCCAGGCAGGAATGCCCATTGAGGAAGGGACAAGAGGAAGAAGAGGCCCAGACAGGGTAGACACTGATCTCTTTCTCCATCTGCCTGCTTACACAGGATAGCCACACACTGGTCAGCAACCCTGGGGCTGGCTCCCTGCAGCACGTCTGTCTGTCTGTCTGTCTGTCTGTCTGTCTGTCTGTCTGCTGTTCCATCAGAGTCTCCCAGCCATTGGCTCTGGGACTGCTGGGTCCTCACCAGTCTCACTGGGCTCGTAGCGCTCAATGAGAGAGAGGGCCAAGGCTGGCCCTGCCTCCTCCTCCTGCTGCTGATGCTGCAGGAACGTCACTAGCTTCTCCACCGAGAGGGTCTCCGCAGAACCTGCGGCCTCTGCAAAGGCACGGTCGATCTCTGCCCGCTGGGTCAGCATCTTGTAGAAGGTCTCAATCTCCTCATCCTCCAGGGAGTCTGTCTGGGAGTGGTCACATTCCTGCAAACCCAGCACAGCACATGGGCAGGGCTCAGAGCTGGCCTCAGGCCAGGCCCACGGCCCCACAGCCACACCGAGACAGCTCACCCTGAAGATCTTCCTGGCGTAGCCGTCATCCACCTGTATGTTGAGCTCCTTCAGGAAGTCCTTCACCTCCTTGAAGTTCATCTTGTTATCCTTGTTTTTATCAGCCTTTCGCAAGCAGGAGTGAATCCAGCTGGGCGAGCAGTCAGGAAAACACACAGCAGCCTGATACCCACCAAGATCCCAGACACGGGAAGCCGCGGCTGCCGTGGCCACGTGACCACAAAGCAGGGGCTGGGAGGCCTTCCTTACTATGGGCTCTTTCCACTCCTTTCCCTTGCTTTTCTTGCTGGTTGGTTTGTTTGTTTGGTGCTAGGGACCGAGCAGGGTCTTACACAGCACTCAACTGCAGCCCTGCTTTTACTTTGTATTTTAAGTCAGATGACCTACACCAACCGTAAACTTGCTCCTTAGTCCCATTAGGTCTTGAAATGGTGATCCCCCTGTCTCATCTTCTCGGGTAGCTAGGATTACAGGATTGCACCATCATACCCAGCTAAGGGACTTTTTTCTGTTTGTTCATTATGAAACCTGATGACGGTTGAAAATATTTACTATAAAAAAGGTTCACTGAGGACATTTAGACTACAGAAAAGGAACCCAGTCAGTAACTGCCCCGCCCAATTACCTCCCACTGTGCTGATGACAGCCTGGGTTTCTCAGACCTTCAGCCAGCTTGCCTCTGGTACCTGAGGCTGGAAACCAAAGTGGAGAAATCCCATGCAAACTCAAACCTGGATCAAGTCAAGTCCGGGACGATTTGGCTCCATGCACACACACACACACACACACACACACACACACACACACACACANAAAAAAAAAAAAAAAATACACATGGGAAGGCACAGGACCCAGACTGACCAAACCAATCTTGTAAAACAAAGGACAGACATGGACAGAGTGGACAACTCACACTTGCTGATTATGAAACTAACCACGAAGTTACGGGAGATAAGAGAGTACAGGGATATTGCAGGGAAAGACAGACAGATGGACAAATGGACAGAACTAAGTCCAAAGTAAATCCTCATGTTCACTGCCAGTAGACAGTTCAATGGGTATGTTCACAGGATAATACGTTTTCAGGCCCATGGGCTGGCACAGCAAGCATGGGTCCCTGACAACCGGGTTTAACCCCCAGGACCCATAAGGTAGGAGAGAACCAACGCCCACAAGTTATCCTGACCTCCACATACATATGAGGGACAAGTATGCAAACACAAACAATAAATAACTAATATAATAAAAATAATTTTAAGAAAATAAGTCACATGCTGGAGAGATGGCTCAGAGGTTAAGAGCACTGACTACTCTTCCAGAGGTCCTGAGTTCAATTCCCATATGGTGGCTCACAACCATCTACAATGGGATCCGATGCCCTCCTCTAATGTGTCCAAAGACAGCGACAATGTACTTACATAAAACAAATAAAAGAAATCTTTAAAAAAAATAGTCTCAATGCACAGTGCTGGAATGACTGCATATCCAAATACAAAGAAAAAATAGATTTCCTATCTCATAGCACACACAAAAGCTAGCAGAAAATGAACCAGAGATTTATTTCACAGTCAAGAAGAGTATCTATAACCAAAGAGCTAGTGATTGTTGTAAAAATAGAAACCCCCTAAATTGCTGTGGGAATCTAGATTGTTAGAACCACTTTGAAAAATGATTTTTCAGGTTTTCAAAATGTCAGGCACAGGGAGGGTTGTGGAGAGATGGCTTAGAGGACCAGAATTCAGTTCTCAGCACCTACATGGGGCTCTTCACAGTGGCTCCTAACTGTACTCCAGGGATCCAGTGTCCTCTGCTGACCCCTGCAGTCATTGCACACACATGAACATAATATGCACACACAGACACAGACTTAAACTAGAACCAGGGGCTGGAGAAACGGCTCAGTGGTTCAGAGCACTGGCTGCTTCCCCAGAGGAACCAGACATGTGACAGCTCACAACAGCATGCAACTCCAGTCCCAAGGGATCTAACACCTTCTTCTGGTCTCCTCTGGCACCAGGCATGGACATGATACATGGCCACATATGCAGGCAAAACACACATACACTTAGAATAAAGTGATAAAAATAAAATCTTATTTAAAAAAAAAAAGTTAACCGTAAATGTTACTAAATAACCTAGCGATTTTCCTCCTAGTGTGCACCCAGGAAAGATGAGAACACGTTCCACCCAGAATGTGGTTTTGAGTTTTCACCACAGATGAGAGTCCGAGAGTGGAATGGACTCACAGTCCCAGGCACGGATGAGTTATGGAAGGGTGTGTCCATATGGTGGGATACTGTTAAGATGCCAGACAGAATGGAGTACAGAGCCTCAGTACAGAGTGGATGAGTGCCCACACACACCTGGGAGAAGAAGGCAGAGGCTGCAGGACTCTGCGTCTATGGCAAGTCCACATGGAGCAGACGGAGATGATCTAGGCCTGACTTTGGGGAAAGATGAAAGAGCCACTAATGGGAGGGTCATGGGGGGCAGGTGAGGGCGATGATGCTCAGACATCAGGGCATTCACATGTGTGCTGTGCTTCAAATTCAGGCCCCTATGTTTGCACGGCAAGTCCTTTACTGACTGAACCACTGCCCCAGCCCTAGGTTTGACACGTGGGTTAATTTTATGGTATGTGGATTATCCCTCTATAAAGTTGTCATAAAAGGGGACGCTGCAAGGCATGATGGGAAAGGCTGTGATCCCTACACTCAAGAGGCAGAAGGATCACACGTTCTAGCCCAGAACCTGTCTCAGGCAGATAAAGCAAAAAGGAGAGCTGGTTCCAGCCTAATCTCACGCTGAAGCAATCAGTGAATAGGACTGATTCACAAGTGACTGTCTTCAGCCTGAAGTCAGATCTGAACACTGGGGTCCCAGTATCACCCCCCCAAGACATGGCTCAGGAGAATGCCATGGACTTCCAAGTCCTTGAGGGCAGTAACCCTAAAAAACATGACTACATCACCCCACCTCTCTCCCAACCTGCCACACCCAACAGGTGCCTATCTCCACACTGCTCACAGACAGACACAGTTGTTGACCTTGGGTCAGAAGATCCTCTGTACTTTCCCTTCTGCCCTGGGTTAAATCAAGAATTCCTAGAATTCACAGTTGAAACAGCAACCCCTTGTACTATGATTTCCTAGGTAGGAGCCTTTGGAAGGTAATTTGAGTTAGATGAGGACATGAAGGTGTGGCCCTGACCAAAGGTTTAGTGTCTGTAAAGGAGAGCTTTCTCTCTTTATGAGAGGTCAGAGAGAGAAAAGGCAGCCACCTGCAAACAGGGGAGAGGGCCTTCTCCAGAACCAGCCATGCTAGTACCTGAAGAAACACACTAGTGTTGGGCAAGCCACCCAGTCAGCCCCTGCGGTGCCCAGTTGGGTGTGTCTTTGAGGGAGTGTCAGGAGATTAAATGAGGAGACAAATGAGGTTCACTCCATTCCCTGGAGTCTCAGGTTGAGTAAGAAGGATGTGAGCTGCACCTTAGTGTACGCCCCTTTCTCTGTGCTTCCTGACGATGTAACCAGCCATCCAACTTCCTACTGTATGCCTTTCCTGCGCGGTGGACTACATTCTCCTAAAACAAAATAAACCCCTCTTCTCCTGACTTGTTTTTGCCGAGTATCACAGCAACCAGCATAGAATCCAATACACCCTGGCATTTTGTTACCACAGCACAACTGACTATAGCACATTCCACGCCCAACGGGGACCCACTGCCCCCAGGTGGATACTGCTGCAGCTTCTGCCGCTGGTCCATGGAGCCTGAGCGGTCAATGATCTTGCGCAGGCCCTGCACCCAGTGCTGAGCGTCAGATGGAGATGGGGCGATGAGGTCTAGGGTATTACGCTGGTCTTTGAAGACAATAGAGAAGCATCGGTCCTCAGGTATGTCTTTGGCAAACT
>LR756407.1:47050-114157 GCA_902729485.2 Mus minutoides
GGGGACCCACTGCCCCCAGGTGGATACTGCTGCAGCTTCTGCCGCTGGTCCATGGAGCCTGAGCGGTCAATGATCTTGCGCAGGCCCTGCACCCAGTGCTGAGCGTCAGATGGAGATGGGGCGATGAGGTCTAGGGTATTACGCTGGTCTTTGAAGACAATAGAGAAGCATCGGTCCTCAGGTATGTCTTTGGCAAACTTCTCCAGGCCTTCCGTGCGGTGTCCCATCCGCACCTCCTGAATGTCCTCGATGGAGACTGCGAAGAGGGGATGGGTCAGCAGAAAAGACTGGGGACGGGGCGCGGGGTAGGGGGGGATGACTGCCTCTGGCACAGACAAAGCCACGAGGAGAAGAGCATGGCCTAGTGCCACAGCCAGACTGGGGGCTCAGAGCGCAGGTCCAGGGAGAGGACAGGAGGTCAGGAGAGAAGAAGAATGAAAACACTTTACAGGCATGGCACACGACAGCCTGGAGTGGGCAGAGTGGGAGCATACAGGGAGACACAGAGGCAGGGATCTTAGGCTAGGACAAGCAGCAAGGACCGGGTCCAGGTCCATGGTCACAGGAATGAAAGGACCAGGTACCAGGAGAAGCCTAAAGCAGGCCTCTTAGAGAGACTCCACTGTGATCTGGCACCTGCCATAGGGAGAGGTCATGCACCCTCCAGACTACACTGGTCTTTGAGCCCCCACAGCTATCACCACCTTCAGGTCCCTCTACTGTCCCACTTTGGACAGTCCTGGCTCTGCGGTCAAGTGACAGAATCCCAAAGCCAGAGAGAAAACGATGTGTTTACCCTGCGTGTGACTGCATGAGTTCTGACTTCAGGGAACCCTTTCACAGAAGGATATAGAAAGGCCCCACCTTCCAGGGTCCCAAGAGGCAGAGCAGAAGCCAGTCTGCGACTCTGAGAGAGCTGGGCAGGACAGAGAGGCGGAGACAGGGTTCTGTCTTCGTGGGTCTGTCTCAGCTTCCGGAAAGGCTGAGTTCTGCGTTAGAGCTACTGTGCTCTGAGGCATTCTAGACCTAGGGGGCTCAGCAGTAAGGGACAGACAAGGCCACCCCAGTAGCTTAGACATAATCCTCAGCGGGTTCACTGCACTATTCCTGGGGGTCTAGTAAGTTACATCACTCTGCCCTTAAGAGGCTGGGAGAGCCTTCCCATCAAACCATTCTTCCAAGATAGGGACAAACAAGATCTTCTATGCTGCCATCCCAATGTATCCCCAACAGCCTGGCTGAAAGCCAATGTATCTCCACAGCAGGACTACCCATCACACCCCTCTTCAGCCTTTCTCATCCATTTAGTCTGGATTCTCCCCAAGCCCCTCTTACCCTGAGTCCCCAGAGCCTCTCAGGCACCCTCAGCACTACACGTGTATCACGTGCCTTGACTGGGTCATAGGCTCTGAAGAGTGGGACCCACGGCCCCTTCACCATCCTGGATGCAGAACACATCCCTGGTTAATCCGTCTTTGCCCCACACTCGGCAGCTGAGCCATGCTGGGCCAGGAATGAAAACAGGAAGCCTGGGCCATGGAGCCCCCCAGGGCCAGGGAGAGAAAGGCCAGCCTGTCCTCACTGCTGATAACACTCCTGGGGACAAAGAATGAGCACCGGGAAGTTGCTGGAGAGACTTAGCAGGACACAGAGACAAAGAGAAACCGGAGAACCTGTTACTCCTCCATTTTCTGGACTCAGTTTCCCCAGAGGTAAAGTGACATCGCGTGCAAGGACCTCAACCCTTACCTGGGAAAAAATAACTGTGCTAAGCATGGAACCTGTGGCAGCCATCTGAGTTGGAAGCAAGCCTCCCCACTCCTCCCCAGGGCCCCCGGATCTGACCCCATCTTAGCCTGGCTCCTTCTCCTGTTTACAGGGGGCTAGCCTGAGTAACTTCTCTTCTTACCCCTCCCCCTATCCCCCTCCAAGCACTAAGTGCACATTCAAATGTACCCACCAGGACTCCAGTGAAAGCCTGTTCCCATCCACGCCCACCCGCCAGCAGCGAACAGAAGCCCTGTGTCAGGACAGGAGCCCAGTGCAGGAGCCGGTCTGGTTTCACAGACACTGGCAAGGTCAGGGGTTACTCCTGCACTAGGGGCCATTAGTTGGAGCAGAGTTGAGCCTCGAGGCAATTGTCTTGTTGTTTGTTTGTTTGTTTGTTTGTTTGCTTCCTGTTTCTAAGCAGGTCCTGAACTTTATGCAGATGAAGATGAACTTGAACTTCTGATCCTCCTATCCCCACCCCCCATAAACTAAGTTACAGCGCATCCAGCATATGGAGGGCTGGAACTCGCAGGGCTTCGAGCATGCTAGGCAAGTGTCCCCTCATGCACGCTAGGCAAGCTGCATCCCCAACCCTCAGAGTGACTTCTGAGAAACGGTAGAGTTCCATTCTCCAAAGGAACACGCCAGGAGGCTTCAGCAGAGGAGTCAGTCAGGAATCCATCCTCAGGATTCGGGATGAGCACCACCCTCAACTACACAGTAAGTTCAAGGCTAGCTCCGCCTGTATGAGGTCCTGTTTTAAAAATATAGTGGTGGCACACGACTTTGATCCCAGCACTTGGGAGGCAGAAGCAGACGGATTTCTGAGTTCCAGGCCAGCCAACTCAAAACTACAGAATGAGTTCCAGGACAGCCACAGAGAAACCCTGTCTCAAAGAAAACCAAACAACAACAACAGAGGCTGGAGAGGTAGCTCAGTGGTTAAGAGCACTGACTGCCCTCCCAGAGGTCCTGAGTTCAATTCCCAGCAACCACATGGTGGCTCACAACCTTTGATCCGATGCCCTCTTCTGGTGTGTCTGAAGACAGCGTCAGTGTCTTACTTACTTAACTAAGTAAGTAAGTAAATAAAGACAAGAAACCCCACGTGGCGGCGCGCGCCTCTAAAAATTCTAGCAGAGGGAATTCAGGAATCTTGAGCTGGAGGTTCCCATATCAGACTGTGCGGGCAGGAGCCCGGCCAGCTGTCACAGTTCTAATGATGGCACTTGGCTAAGCCCTACCCCCACTCCTGCTCCCAGGTAAGGTGTAAGAAATCTCTCTCTCTCTCTCTCTCTCTCTCTCTCTGTCTCTCTCAGGGAACTTTCATGGAGCTCCTGCACTGAAGGGCATGTCTGCAAAACTACCTCCAAACCTCTCAGGAGGTCGTCTCCATTCGCACACCCAGCCCTCAGCTCTGGATCCCTGAGCCTTTGAGACTCTCTAGAAAGACAGTACCCAGCCCTCCTCTCTCCCTCCTGTACTCTACCCAAGCCTCCCATGGCTCAGCCTCAGGACTGTTAACTCCTCCTGAGCCCCACCTTACATACCAACCACTGGGACGGAAGTACCTTATCTGCCCCCGGACTTTGGGCCTTGCTTTTGGCCCTACCACTCTGATCCACCCATTGTCTGGGTGGCACCAGTGCATTCAAACCACCCTGTTCAGCTCCACTGTTGTTTCTGAGGCTGGCTGTCTCCATCTGTGGTCATGGTTAAGTATACTCATCTTCCTTTGACTCCTATGGCTTCTCTCTGTGACCAGCCTAACCTTGGTTTCCCTACAAGTGATTTAACACGGATCTCTCCTTGACCCCAGCCAATCTGAGTTTCTCCCTTTGGATCCTTAGGCATGGCCCACCTGTGGTCACAGCCCACAACTGGCCTCCACCATACCCCGTACCATGCCCACCACGGGACCCCGGGCACTCACACAGTTGTGACTCCGGGGACCTCATGACCTTGCGGGATTCCTGCCAGATGGTCTTGCAGTCCTCCTGCAGCTTGTAGAAGCGTTCTCTACGCCATGAGCTGGACTTCACCTTCAGAAGCTGGCTGCCCTTTAGGAGAGCCTGAAGGTCTGGGTCATCCTGCAGCCCTGGGAGAGGAAATGCAGGTGAGAGTCACATTTTCCACAGTGTCCCTCTTAGCATCAGCCGCACACCGGCCTTGTCCTCTGCCCACTCAGAGCCCATTCTCACCGGCCTCATCCTTACTCAGCCGTATCCTCCTCCCTCCTTCGACTCCACCGGCGGTTCCCTGCCTCCTTCACAGGCAAGACTTCTACCCACCTAAGATCACACTTTCTGCCCCATTGAACCCAGGGCGTCTGTGCATAGCAGACAGTGTTTGACCACTGTGCTACACTCTCGGCCCCAAGCCCATACTTAGACACTGTGACTTGTCTACAACATCAATGAGCACAATTCAAAAGCCCCGCAGTTCCTGGGCGATCTGGGAAATGGCCTGGCTCAGAGTGAAATGAGCTTGGCAAGGCAAAGGAGGAGAAGAAAGTGACCGTGCAGCTGGAAATGAACCCAGGCCTGCGGAGCAGCTGGAAGTGAACCCAGGCCTGCGGAGCAGCTGGAAGTGAACCCAGGCCTGCAGAGCCAAATAGCCTCCCACCTCCAATAGCTCCAACATTATCTGTACATAAGTTCCCGTCACACTTCCTGACCAGCTGTGTGACCTCATAGTTTACTGCCATGGAATCCCTGGGGCTATGCTATTCCAGCCACCCTCTCCCTTTGTCCCCCGTCCCGCAGCTCTAACTAAAATCTGCTTAAGCCATTCTCTGATCTTTGTCCCCAGAAGAGAATGATGAGCCCACTGTGGACTGTGTTTAGCCTGCTGGGATGGCCCTATCTTTCCTACTAGACCCCAACCACTGAGTGTCCTGGGTCTGGGCTCCCTCAGGAACAGCTGCTTTAAGACAGAGCTCAATCCTTCCAGAAGCTGAGACAGAGCCGACAGGGAGGGCAGAACTCTGCTTGCTTGCCCCACTCCTGCCCAGCTCTTGTGTGGCTTAACCTGAGTCACGGGCCCTGGAGTATTCAGGCTCCTCTCTCCTGACAGACCCAAGCAGGGGCACCAGGAAGGCACCAAGCCCCTTAGGAGTCTTCATCTGCACACAAATCCTGTACTAAGGATGAGAAAGGAGATCTGCACCCTGTACCTTAATAACGAACCAGTGAGAAACAGAGATACACCTATAAGGCGGTGTGGGCACATGCACGCACCCAGTGTGTCTACATCTCACACAGTCCATCTGTTCAAAGCCAATTGGACACCTAAATGTGTCCCTAAAACTATGTGACCCAATAGAAGAGTGGCATCAGGGACTCCAACCGTCCTGTTTGAGGAGCTAGAGTCTATGTTCATGCTGGAGAATTGTCACAAAGCCACAGACTGCTTTTCTGAGCCCAGACCCTCCACCTCTGATATCTCCTCCCAGTTAATGCACCACGTCTTGCCCCTATGGCCTTTAACACATTATCCATGAGCCAAGATGGACCAAGCAGGCTTCACTCACCCACACCTTCTCTGCCCCTCATCAGCTCCCTGCTTTTGTGAGAACATCCACCTCCTACAGCTTCAGAAGTCTCCCCCCCAACCCCCATGCCTCTGCTCCCTCATCTGCCCTGGGGTAAGAACAGTGTCCCAGAAAGCCTTATTGCCACAGTCATCCTACATGCCACTACCTTTGTCCCATGCGTCTACCCATGGCTAGAAGATGCTCTACCTCCGTACGGGCAGCTTTTCAGTGTGGGGAGACCTGGGAGGAGAGAAGGGGCTAGCATAGAGTGTCTCACATGGAAGGAAGGTTAGGGACTTTCCAGACTGTCAGAGCAGAGGGTCACCTCTGGCCTCTGCTGAGAGATCCCACTGTCTCTTCTCAGGCTGAGGTACATTAGGAGGGGCCCCTCCTGACCATCTGTCAATGCCCTGCCCCCTGAGCTGGATGCAGTTAAGCAAGCTCCTGCTAACAACTCAGATGGGAGTGGGGGCTGCTGGGAAATGGAAGGCAAGCCCCCACTCTCTCATTCTGGAAAACACTGTGAAGGGATGACAAGGTTATCCTGCCCTGGAGCCAGCAGAGGCCCAGGCTGTGGGGTCAGACAGTGATAAGCTGCAGTAGGGAGACAGCTACCACCCTCCAGGAACTAGGAAATCTGGGTGGGTGTCTCCCTGGAGTGGGAAGGGCTTCCTGATTCTGAGGCCTCTGGGTAGCCTACCACAGGACGCTTGTTCTCTTATGTAGAAAGTCTGTGGGAAACCCTTATCCAGCCCTCACCTCAGTCTTGGGAGGGCAGGTAGGCTGAGAGCTCAGGGGTTTCACCAATCTTTTCCTGGCTTGCCCACAGGGAAGCGACCAAGAGAGCCAACAAACTGCATGATGGAGGTGCCCGGCCTGGAACCCACACCACACACATACACAGCTACACCAAGATATACCACACCATCACAAGCGATCTCACAGACACAACCTTGCACCCAGGGACACAGTGTGCAAACTACCCTAGTCTCATGGAGCGAGTGTTACTGTTTTTCACGCATGCACAGTGCAGGATGTCATCACCATAATAATAACAGCAGCCGCCATAACGATAGCTAATATTTGAATAAGTTACTGTTGGCAGCACATGTGTTTAATCCCCTCAACAAGCATAGGGAGAAAGGCCGTATCATTATCCCCATTTTACAGAGGAGGAAATCGAGGTTGGAGGAAGTTTTACGACAGAGTTGGGACTCAGAAGTAGGCAGCCTGCTCGCAGGGTCAGAGCAATGAAACGTGCAGCCACACTACTCAAAAGTCACAGAGCCCGCGGGTAGCAGCATCAGAAACCCACACCACAGCAGAAGGGCAGCCATTCCATCACCCTAGGCCACACGGTCACATCAGTCATGAGCAGTCACTGTCAGCTGTACACTGTCACACAGGGCTACACACAGACACCTTCAGTACCAGAATGCCACACTTGGGTATATGTCAATACACACTATCATCCCAATACAATCGTGCCATAATACTACCAGTGTGACAGAATCACTTAGCCAACCCTGGGGTCACCAAGTGTCACCTGTTCAGGTCTAGATTTGTCCACCATCATAGTAGACAGCGTTGGGTTACACAGTCATACCAGTTCCACAGGGAATCACACACCCAGGGATGAGTTTGTAACCAGGAGGGGTTGGAGTTAGCAGGCAGCATGGAGATTGGGCTGCTCAGGAAAGGGTAGGTATCTCCCGGTACTCACCCCACACACCCACACAGAAAACACAGCCCCGCAGAAGAATAAACATGTATAATCTGAGGCTTAAAGGGAGGAGCGTCCTGTTCCAGCTGCTGTCCCAGTCCCCGGCAGCAGGATCTCGGTGTCCCCTGCATCCCTTACCCAGTCTCTGTCCATTGAGCGCCGCTACTTTGCGACTCTGCTCCTGCAGGTAGAGCTCCCGAGAGCGGTTCACGCTCCCCCGTCTGCAACTCGGGACCCCGAGACACTGCATGGTGTTCTCCTAAGCCTCTGCCCGGGTGAATCCCAGTTTAGAAGCCGGCTGAGTCTGGCTGGCAGCCTAGCCTTGAGAAGGCGGAGCCAGAACCTCAGAGGAGGGGGCGGGCCCGTCTCTCTGGAGGCGGGGCCAGATTTTGGGAGGTGGAGCCAAGTCTGGGGGCGGGTTCATAGGCTAGGGAGTTCGGAGAGAACAGAAGAAAATAGGCGGAGGAAGTGGAACCAGAACCTTGGAGGTGGGACGGGGAAGGTTGGCATCCATCCCCCAGTGTGGCTGAGGTGGCCTTGAACTCCGGATATTTGTGCCTTCACCTCCAGAGTGTTAGAATAGTAAGCGTGGCTGGAGAGTTAGAGTGACAGAGCCTGCCAGACATAACCCAGGTCCCGAGGGCTGGCAGCCACTGTCTGGAAAGCGACGTGGAGGAATCACAGCCAGGAAGCACACAGAGGGAGAGGCGGAGCCCAGGAGGGAGGCTCTTGCTCGGGAAAGGCGGAGTCCAGGCAGGGAAGGGAGGAACCTCTACATGAGAGGGTGTGTGAGGGTGGGGACTGGAATAAAGTGTGCGGTAGAGCCTGGCAAGGAATGCCAACGCCAACTCTGCAAGATAGCCCAGGCGTCAGGACAGGGAAGAATGCTCTGCGAGGGAAATTCTGGTGACAGACGTGGAGGTGGTCAGGTGGAGCCCGAGCTAGTCAACTGAGCCCGCCAAATCCCTTATCCTCAACTAGTGAACTGATTTGTTGTGACTAGGCCTGCTGCCTGCTCCCTGGTTTCCTCCGTTTCCTATCTAAGCGATGTGATCCCCAAGGTAACAAATGCAAATGCTCTTCTTCTTCTTCTTCTTCTTCTTCTTCTTCTTCTTCTTCTTCTTCTTCTTCTTCTTCTTCTTCTTCTTCTTCTTCTCCTCCTCCTCCTCCTCCTCCTCCTCCTCCTCCTCCTCCTCCTCCTCCTCCTCCTTCTCCTCCTCAAAACAGTATTTCTCTCTGTATAGACCAGGCTGGCCTTAAACACAGATCCACTTGCCTCTGCCTCCAGGTTAAAAGTGTGTGCCACTACCACCTGGCACAAACACAATTCTTCAAAATAAAGAAAAAAAAAAAGAGGAGGAGGAGGAGGAGGAAAATGTTACCCTCAAAGGGAGTCTGTAGACTTACCTAGAATAAATCAGAAAGACTGCAACTTTGTGCATAACTGTGTGGCCAGAGTGCCCAGAAACACTGGGGCCTTTCATCGGTACAACCTCCCTTTCATTCACTCTGCAATTACTGAGTCCCCACTGCAGGAGGGTCAGGACACCACCCAGAGGCCTGACTCACCCCTCCTTGACCCTCTACCCTTGAAGAGGTCCCCAGGGGGTTTACTGAGTCACTGGCAAAGCCAGTTTTTTGGCACAGACAAGCACAGTAAAAACAAAAGGCCGAAGCACAGAGCGAGTAGGGTGCCTACTGCCACACTGAAGCATGAGTGAGCAAGGCATTGAAAGGAGAAATGCGGGCACGGGTGAAATGTGGGCACAGGTGAAATGCGGGCACAGGTGAAATGCGGGCACGGGTGAAATGCGGGCATGGGAAAGCTTTGTCTGAGGTGGGGGTGAGTAGAGTGCCCACATTGTAAAAAACACAAAAACAAAGCAAAAAACATGCGAAGGGGTTTTGTTTGTTTGTTTGTTTGTTTGTTGAAGACAGGTTTCTCTGCATAGCCTTGACTTCCTAGAACTCTGTCTGTAGACCAGGCTGGCCTTGAACTCAGAGAATCCCCTGCCTCTGCCTCCCACGTGCTGGGATTAAAGGCATGTGCGCCACCACTGCCCAGCTATATAGAGGTTCTTAGCCAGAACAAAGACCGCCCGGGCCCCGATGTAATTGAATCCCAATATGCTGTATTTTCCTTGAATTCTTCAGCAATTTATGTGATGCATCTAAGAACACGACCCTAAGTTTGTTAGGGAGGTTCACATCTGTAATTGTAGTACTCAGGATTATGAGGCAGGGGGATTGCAAAGAGTTTGAGGCCAGCTTGTGCCACATAGTGAACAGGCCAGTCTGGGGTATAACGTGAGATCCTGTTTCAAAAATAAAACAAATAAAACCCTCCAAACAGCAACAAACAAGAAACAACCCACAACAACAGTATGCAGCTCTGAGAAGGTCCCGACTCCTCCAGTGGCCTGGGACACAAAAGAGTTAACAACTTGAATCAATGTGTGTGTATCATGGGCCCAGAACCCCAAAAGCAGACAGCTTTGAAGCATAACTCCTATCAGTGGGGAGCAGGCCACCCCTACTTTCTGTGTTCACTTTTCTTGGGGTCCTTGGCTTCTGAAGCGACTCAGAACTCCCAAGCCCATTGATTTTGTTTGTCGGAGAGAGGATCTTGTGTGTCCTAGGCTGACCTCCAACACCCTGTGCAGCTGAGCGCTGCCACTTCTTGAACTAATGGTTGCCAGCTTCCGAATGCTAGAATTGTAATCTTGTGTTGCTGTGCCAGGCTTATAAGGTGCTGCAGACTAAACCCCGGAATGTGGGCCTGCCGAGCTACTCTGCTGAAGTTAAGTCCCCACTGATATTTTATCCTGGCAACATCCTCTGTGGAAAAATATATTGCAATCCCATGGATGAGAAAAAGGCTCAGAAAGGCCGCGGCTACACAGCAAATGGCAAAGCTGGGATTGGAGCCTGTGGCTCTGGGGGCTCCCTGTCCCTTTTACAGAATGCCAGCTCGGGCAATAGGGCAGGTGGGCCAGGTGCAGGACAAGTCAGTGTGGTGAGTGTCTTCAGTAAAGGAAAAGATCCTGGGAGGTGATGTCTTCTCAGGGACCTGCTGGGGATGCCAGTCCAGGCTTAGCTAAAATAGAGAGGGGTGGGGTAGGAGGGGAAGATGGGAACTATAGTATCAATTAGCAGGCTTCAGTGGTAGAAAGAGCCCCTTGGTCCATGCATCCGATTCCAGCCCTTGGAACTGTCCCATCATCTACCCACCCTGCCAGACAACTCCCAGCTTGTGGCATGTGTGGGCGTGTGGGAGTGTGTGTGTGTGTGTGTGTGTGTGTGTGTGTGTGTGTGTGTGTGTGTTCTGCAAGGAATTCAAGGCACCTAATAGTCAAATGACTTATCTGACGAAAGGGAGAGGGAGGGAGGGAGGGAGGGAGGGAGAGAGAGAGAGAGAGAGAACTCTATTGTTTGTATGAGTAAGAAAGACAGAAGCCACGTGTCATCTCTTGGTGAGCCCACAGGTCTCCAGCTAGTGGAGGGGACTGAGGGTACCTCTCCCAAGCCAGAAAGTGACCAGTGCTGTGGGACCTGCACTGTGGAGAGGAGTGCAGACTCCCTGAAAGCTAACAAGTACAAGCCTCAGTGACCACGCCCTCCCACAGAGACCCTCCTTGACCACTCTTCCCTCCCCATGGAGTTGGCAGTGTAGGCAGGAGCTGCTTCTGGAGGTCACAGTGGATGCCACGCTTGAAGCGCTGGGCCCACAGGTCCGTCAGCTTGGCCACAGTGTACATTCCAGTCCTGCAGGAAAGGCTGGACTGAGTCACAACTCCAGGAGGCTGGTCTCAAACAGGATGGGCCAGGCTGGCCAAGCCTGTGCTGTGTTAGACTGAGGCTCTGTGTCTTCCTCGGTATGGGAGATATCAGGGCTGACCCAAGAAAGAAATGGGACCAAGAAACAAACCCTGATGTTAGAGCCTGTTCCATGACCCACACTGTGGTGTCAGAGGCAGCCAGAGGGAGGTGGCCAGGGGAGAGACTGCCTCTCTCCACTGTGACCCTCAGAGCCGCCCACCCTCTGTTCCCACCTGTGTGTCAGGAGCTGTAGGGGCATCTCTGACCTCTGGAGAGAATGAGAGAACAGTGGGAGGGACAGGAACACAGCCTGACAAGGTGGCTTTTAGAAACCCAAGCTTACTGGGCCCCCACAACAATAAAGTCCAGGTCAACCGAAGCAAAACAGGTTGGGGACTGCCTGCAGGGCACACATCCGAGGGGGAGTGGAGCAGAGGATGGGTGAGCACAAAAATCTACAGCCCAGGTGCTGAGACATCTCAGTGGGTAAAGGCACTTGCTGCCAAGCCCAGTGACCTGAGTTTGATCCCTGGAACCCACAAGGTAGGAGGAGAGAACCCATTCCTGCAAGTTGTCCTCTGATCTCCATACACCCACACCCCCTCGAGCACACGCACAAATACACGTTGCTTAATTAAAAAGCAAAAACCAAGTACCTACAATCTCAGGGATACTCGAGTTAAGTGAGAAATACTGTGAAGCCGTGGATCCATGTGAGAGGAGCAGGTTTTGCTGAGCTAATAGGTGGCCTGAGGAGACCCGAAGGAAAGATTCCCCAAAGCCCCTCCCCCAGAGTGTGCATGAACACTACTTAGTTCCCCGCCCTTCCCTGAACGCTTCTAAGACAGGCAGCCAGGAAGGAGCCTGAGCTTTCCTCTCTGCTAGAGGGACAGGCATGGGGAGAAGAGCTAGCCCAGATGGGAAGAAACAAAGCCGGCTGGACAAAGGACCAAGCTGCCAGGCGGTTCTAGCTGAGACCTGGCCCAGTTCGGCCAGGAGGGTCAGCAAAAAGATAGCGCTGCTCCTCCCAGCCCTGGCGTCGCTTTTTTCTGTTCTGGGGAGCGAAGGCTGCCAGAACTTCAGCCAAACTTGCACACCTCCTCCTCGCCCCACCCCTTACACCCTCACCCGCCACACCCGCGCGGCCTGACTCGCTTCAGGCGCACCCGTGTTTTGGGAAGCCTCTGAATCGATAGTTTGGCTGTCTAAGGATGCTGTCCCTTTCCTTCCCCGACCCCTTTGGTGACATCTGGACCCAGGAGCCCAGCCTTTTATGAGCAGGCTAAGGGGAAATCTCCGAGAGATGTCAGTATTGCTCCCCGATCTCTTGGGCCAGATTTAGGGGAAAGTCTGGAAACGCCCAAGGTTGTGCCCAGCGCGGGCTGAGTTTTTTCTGGGATCCCACAAGGGGACAAGGAGTTGGCTCTCTGGTGGTTTAAATGCAGCCGAAGGAGTTGTTATCCCTGCCGCCCGGGTGGGTACCGGCTTTCCCGAGGGTCTCCCCTACGTGCGGGACACTCACCATGCAGGGTCAGGAAGTCCCGACCGGAGTCCATGCCGGTCGGGGAGCGCGATGGAGGGGACGCGGCGTGATTCACTTGAGTAACAACCACCGAGCGGCCTGGGGTCCTTGCGCAGTCCGGTGCAGGGACCCAACTGAACTGCGATGGGAGGAGGCCGGGGGTGGGTCCAGGACACCGCACCGCCCCCTGGACCCGCCAACCCACGCTTCTCCCCGCCCCCTCCAGGGGACCTGGAAAGGACGCGGAGCTGGGGGCCGGGAAGACTAGCCAACCCTGGCCGGGGCTCGGGCCAGCTGGGTGCGCCAGGGCCAGAAATAGTCAGATCCCTCCTGCTTCCTCCACCGCCACCACCCACAGGCCCTGTCATTACAGCGAGCTGCGGGCCCCACGCCCTGCCTTTGGGCGCCTGGCCTCGCCGGGGTTGTGGGTGATGTGGGAAAGAATCAGAATCGGGTCTTAGCGGGGACAGGAATCACTGCTAAAGCGGCAGTTTAGACTAGCAGTCTGCTCTGTCTTCTGAGAAACTCGTGCATGCACGGGCCCACGTTGCCACATTTGGGGAGAGTAATATCTAGATTTTTTTTTCAAGAAAGGGGCCCCTCTCTTTAGCTCTGGGAGACTTCTCATTTCTGGGGGTGTTGGGGGTGCTTTCGTTAAGGTAGGAATAATAGAAAGCAAGTATAGGCCCCTCACCCCCTAATGAAGGGAGAAGACGGAGGCCTGCCGTGAGGCTGCCTCGGCAAGGGTCCCGATGCTGGAGGCAGTTGGCCTGGAAGACGCTAGCCGGGCTCACCTCAGCTCTTTCTGGCCTAAGCACTAGCAGGCCTCCTTGGCCTGTGAAACATGGGCTGTCTCCCGATTCTGAGTATTAAGGCTGGGTTTTAGAGAACCACGTGACGTTCATGTACCCCACCCCACCCCACAGTGTGGGACTGACACCCTGGGAAGCCCCCCCCTCCCGGGTTTCCTTTCCACAAGCTGGGCGCTGTACCGCATGGAGAATGAGAAAGGCTCCATTGTAGACAGAGCCTGAGAAGGGGCAAGATGAGAGATTTCTTTCCTGACTTCCTTTCTTCTTTCTTCTCTTTCTCCAAAGCCCTACTCTCCAGGTTTTCCTTGAGCCTTGGAACCTCCCACCTTGGTCCTGCCCTGGAGCCTGGCAGGTACTCACATCACCCATGAGTCAGGCCTCCTCTCCTCCACCTGAGACCAAGAACTCCTGACACCAGCAGTTGGCATGGCTTCATCTCCAGAGTCATTTCTTCTTGTCATCTCTGTCTCTGAGTCCTGGGCTCCAAGCTAGGGCATTACCCACCACTAGGGCCTCTCCCTCTACCACAAAAGACCAAGGCAGGGTTTATAGGAGGCTCTGCCCCTGAGTATTACAAACTCACAGGCGCATATCTAGCTTATGTTACATGCATTACAGCTCACTCATGTCCCCTCCCTGGCCTGGGGTTGCCAGGCAGACTTGGGGAGGCATGCTGACTCAAAGCCGGCCGAAGCAGCCAGGTTCTGCCAGAAATGAGGTATGTACGCCAGGCTCAAATGCTGACCTGTAGGATGACACTCTCCCCCTCTGGATCTTCCCCTCCTCTTTCTTCTCCCTCTCTCACGGGGTGGGAGGCCCCCTGCTTTCTCTGTGCAGCTAGGTTTAAGTAGTGTGCCTAGAGTGGCTGACGAATCTGGTGGGGGAAGGCTTCCAGGGGCAGTGGTGTGGGCCTAGTCCTGGCTGGGTACCACGTTTACTCTACTGGGAACCTCTGCAAAGTCTGCTGAGACCCTTTCTGCTCATAGGGGCTCAGTGGTAAGCTTTCTTTGGAGCACAGAGCTCCTGAGACCTGTCCTCTATGGGCGGAGTTCCAGGTATTGTCCCACCCCCCAAGCCCTGGCTGCCCCAGTCTCAAATGTCTGTGCAAAGGTGGGTGTGTGGGAGGGAGCTGGTGACTGTGGGCAGGTGAGAGAGATCTAGTATTCCAGCCAGTACTAGTTGTGTTAGAGTCAGTTCCCTTGGCCCCCACACTATTCCTCACTCCGAGGACAGCGTGGACACGTGCGCGCACTATCAGCACAAAAATGCTAAATTTCAGGATGGTCAGGCTCCCGGACTTGTCTTGCTCAGCCCCTCCCCCACGAAACTCAAACCAAGCCCAGCCCGGGTGGGCGAGGCCAGTGAGGGTTATTCAGTGCTCTCCCTGTCTTTAGAACCCAAGTGTCGGAGCATGGGGTGAAGGGGTTGTTTAAGTCTTGACTCTATAATTTCCTGGTGTGAGAATCTGAGCAAGTCACTGTGCTTCTCTCTAACAACTGTCTGCTCTGGGGTAAACTGGAGATGTTGAGAGTGTGGCACTGATACTGCCTGCCTAGGGTTCTGAGCTAGAGCTCACCTGCCCCGAGAGACAGTGATGGCAAGGAAGGCTCCTCAGACCATATTGGGCTGATGTCACTCATGCACAAGGATCAGACGCCAGCAAGGGTTACAGAGTTGCCGCAGCCCTGGTAATCTCAGCGTAGCACGGGGCTCCTGAAGGTTCCCCTTTTTCTCTTTTTCTCTTGGTTTTATGAGACAGGGTTTCTCTGGCGTCCCAAATGCCATCATTTCTTTACACTGGTGCCATAACCGAAGTGAACAAAAAGAAGGTTGTTCCTGTGTCCCCAGGAAAAGCCAACTGAAGAAGACACCAAAACCTGTGTCTGAAAACTTCTATTTTCTTTTTTTCAATACATGTCTGTTAAGAATCTATCATCCGGGCTGGTGAGATGGCTCAGCGGGTAAGAGCACCCCACTGCTCTTCCGAAGGTGATGAGTTCAAATCCCAGCAACCACATGGTGGCTTACAACCACCCATAATGAGATCTGACGCCCTCCTGTCGTGCGTCTGAAGTCAGCTATAGTGTACTTATGAATAATAATAAATGAATCCTTGGACTGGAGCGAGCAGGGACTGAGCGAGCAGGGCCGACCGGAGTGAGCAGGGTTGACCAGAATGAGGAAAAAAAAAGAATCTATCATCCACTGGGTACATAGAAACATGGAAATGATCGTCAGTGTTCAAAATACATAAAAAGAACCCTCCTGCCAGGTGTGGTGGCGCACGCCTTTAATCCCAGCACTTGGGAGGCAGAGGCAGGCAGATTTCTGAGTTTGAGGCCAGCCTGGTCTACAGAGTGAGTTCCAGGGCAGCCAGGGCTACACAGAGAAACCCTGTCTCGAAAAACAAAAACAAAAAACAAAACAAAACAAAACAAAACAGAACCCTCCTGCTGTCCTGCAGCTTAGATTTTAATGGAAAGAAAAGAGCTATTATAATAAACACAAGAAGTGATCCCCGGTGGAATCCAAGTGACAAGGAGGTGACAGGGGAAGAGGCGGGGCTTACAGTGGGTTGTTGGGGCAGGCTTGTGTGGGAAGGTAGCTCTGAGGAGACTCAAAGAAGTGAGAGAGCAGGGCGCAGCAAGGCCTGAGGCCAAGGATTCCTGGCAGAGGGAGCAGTGTTGCTACTACGAAGAGAGGGCATGATGGGAGCTCACAGAGAGGTCTGAGGCCTTGCAAGTGCTTCCAGCTTCTCTGGAGGAAACACCTCTTCTGAGTCACTCTGGGAAAGTCTCTGGTGGCTGGAAGAGGTCATCATGGATGGACAAGCAGGGCCTAAAGCAGGGGGCCTGAGGGAAGGGATTCCTGCCATCAAGTCATTCACGGGGTGAAAGGTGCCTCCGTCTCTCAGGGCTCTCTGCAGATGAAAGGGGAAAGAATCCAGAAAGCTTTCAAGAGCAGAGCTAGAGAGAAGCCTTGGCTGCTGGCACCTTGAGAGCTGTGTCACTCTTGCAGAGGACCTGGGTTCTAGGAGACCTGATGTCATCTTCTGGCCTCTGCAGGTGCCCGCATGAACGCAGCTCACAGACATTGCATGAGCACACAACACAGATACACACAGATGAAAATAAACGTGGTTTGTTTTTTGTTTAAGATTCATTTATTTTTATTTGACAAGTATTGGTGTTTTGCCTGCATGTATGTCTGTAAAGGTACCAGATTCCATGGAATTGAAGCTACTGACCATTGTGAGCTGCCACATGGGCACTGGGAATTGAAACCTGGTCTTCCGGGAAAGCACACAGTGCTCTTAACCCCCAGCCATCGCTCCAGCTCTTTTTTTTTTTTTAAACAACAACAACAACAACAACAACAACAACAACAACAGAGCCAACAGGATTGAGGGTAGAAGCTGTAAGGGAAACGGAGAACTCAAGGATGCCTGGGGGGCTCAGGCCAGGTTTCTGGAATACAGGCTGGTCCTTTGCACAAGGTTTGGATACACTGGAGACTTTCAGACCTCCAAAGGACAAGGCAGTTCAGGGGAGAGATGTGGGGCTTGGGATAAAATTCAAGACATGATTCAAAGCATATTTAAAATGTCCATATTTAAAATAGCTAAGGAGACAGTCTCAATAGACGTGACCTGGGTGTGGTGGTGAACACCTTTAATCCCAGCACTTAAGAGGCATAAGCAGGCAGATTCCTGAGTTTGAGGCCAATATGGTGTATATAATGAGTTCCAGGGCCATGTACTGAGACACTGTCTCCAATGAGCAAACACATAAACAAGGAGAAAACAAAGCAAATGGCTCCTGAGGAACAAAAGCCGAAGTTGACCTTTAGCCTCTGACCTCTGGTCTCCGCGTGAACCTGCTTACATATATCCATGGTAAATAAAACAAAGAAATCTTCAGAAGCACTGATGCAGGAGGGCATCTACTGTGACACAATCTTTCTGGGAGTCAAATGCTAAAATTTACATACTGTTGGCTGTGGAATTCTGGCATATTACCCCCACCCACGTAAATATACAGCTATACAAAGTACAAACACAAGTAAAGATCCTCTACTGTGATACAATCTTTCTGGGAGCCAAATGCTAACATTTAAATACTGTTGGCTGTGGATTTCTGGCATTTTACTACACACACACACAAACACAGAGAGATATTATACATCTATACAATGTACAAACACGAGCAAAGATCTTCATGACTGCAGCATTTACAGTAGAACAAACCCCAAAACACACCAAACAAACACAGTCCCTGTAGTTTGAGATAGAGTAAATGAAGAAAAGGCCATAACACTTTTCTTTTTCTTTTTTTTTTTTTTTTTTTTTTTGGTTTTTGAGACAGGGTTTCTCTGTATATCCCTGGCTGTCCTGGAACTCACTTTGTAGACCAGGCTGGCCTCGAACTCAGAAATCCGCCTGCCTCTGCCTCCCGAGTGCTGGGACTAAAGGCGTGCGCCACCACGCCCGGCTCCATAACACTTTTCAAGTAACAAAAACATACTTTATAGATATCAATGTTTGTATAAGCAGGAAAAAGTAGTAACAATATGATAATCTAATTATCTGGAGAAAAAAAGAGCTGAGAACACTTTTTTTTTTTTTGGTTTTTCTAGACAGGGTTTCTCTGTGTAGCCCTGGCTGTCCTGGAACTCACTTTGTAGACCAGGCTGGCCTCGAACTCAGAAATCCACCTGCCTCTGCCTCCCGAGTGCTGGGACTAAAGGCGTGCGCCACCACGCCCGGCTGAGAACACTTTTATTAAATAGCAGTTTATTGTCAGTCCTGGGGGTTGAACCTGGGGCACCTCGACTGTCAGGCAAGTGCTCCCCCACTGCACCCCCCCAATCCCTTCAGTTGTCATTTGAGACCAGATTTTGCTGAGCTGCCCAGGCTGACCTCGAACTCTCTCTGTAGCCTGATCAGACATTGAATTGCAATCCCCCTGCCTCCAGTTCCTAAGGAGCTGGGGTGACATGCCCACGGCACCAGACCCAACATCGTTTCCTTTGTGCACTGATTCAGATTTTGTTTTTGTGACTCATGATTACTTCACGTATGAAAGTAAAAAAAAAAATAAGTGTGTGTGAAAGCAAGAGACATAAATGAACACAATCGCAGGCTGCAGAAGAGACTATGAAATGAACAGAGGGGCTCATCAGAAATCCCCTTCATGCTCACAGAGTCCCCTGGGAAGGTGACTGGACAGATGGGTGGACAGACAGATGGACGGATGAACGGATGGACAGTTGGACAGAGAAGGGGTGAAGAGAGGACAGTGGAAAGCAAGAGAAGTAGGGGTGACAGGCAGGGAGGGAGTTGTAGAGCCACCTACACGAGGACAGCTGGAGTGGCCTTTGCCACCAGAAGGGCTGACTTTGTGAGAGACTTTGGCTTGGACAGGTCAGCTGAGAAGACAGTAAGATGGGACATGCAGAGAAGAGGGGTGGGGAGCATCTCTGTGACAGGCTCAGCCTCCCTGGGACTTTCTGTGAGGACACCTGGGTAGAGAGTGGAGAAGCACTGAACAGCAGCAAGAGTCAATTATCACGGTATCTTCCATGGTGGAGCAGCTGCTAATGACAGGATCCCTCATTCTGGGGAATACCCTCCCTTACACGAGGGCCACGCCCACTCGGCTGCTAGGGCCACGCCCACTCGGCTGCTATTCTGCTACTCTCCCCACAACACTGGGAACCGTGTGTGTGTGTGTGTGTGTGTGTGTGTGTGTGTGTGTGTGTGTGTGTGTGTGTGTGTGTGAAAAACCAGACAGATGGCCTTTCTGCCCGTGTTCGTTCCGCTCTCAAGCTCCCCTTACTGCACATTCTCGTCAGCATTAGGAGCAGGCAGTTAGAGAGGAGGCCCGCCATGGTCCTGGAAACTAAGGATACTTGGGGAATGCTGGAACCGAGATGGTGGCCGTGGGCTTTTCACCTGGCTGGGTGAACTCCTTCCCTGCAGGGAAGAATGTCGCGGAGAGGCAGCCAGAACCTGCTCCTTCAGGATGCACACCTTAACAAGACCCTCTGCGTTTCCTACTCTCTGAACAGTAAGGTTCCCTCAAAGAACAGATGAGGGGGCCAGCCAAGAGCAGCGGAAATGGTTCAGGTCTGTGGGTGAACATCCTGGGACTCAACTCAGGAAGTGGGTTCAGGGCTTTAAGGCAAGCAAATTCACAACTAAGTAGAAAGTGACTATTTTGGCATCTGTGTTACTTAGGCAAGGGTATCTGGAGGTACAGAGCTGACAGCATGGTGCACATACATACACATAGGCAAAATACCCATACACAGAAAATAAAAATTCATCTTTTTATTTTATTTATTTATTTATTTATTTATTTATTCATTTATTCATTTATTGGTTTTTCGAGACAGGGTTTCTCTGGGTAGTCCTGGCTGTCCTGGAACTCACTCTGTAGACCAGGCTGGCTTCGAACTCAGAAATCCGCCTGCCTCTGACTCCCAAGTGCTGGAATTAAAGGAGTGCGTCACCACACCCGGCTTTATTTTTTAATTTTTAATTTTTAATTTTTAATTTTTTTGGTTTTTGAGACAGGGTTTCTCTGTGTAGCCCTGGCTATCCTGGAACTCACTTTGTAGACCAGGCTGGCCTTGAACTCAGAAATCTGCCTGCCTCTGCCTCCTGAGTGCTGGGATTAAAGGCATGTGCCACCACCGCCCAGCTCTTTTTATTTTTAAAAAATATTTATTTTATGTATGTGAGTACACTGTCACTGTCTTCAGACACACCAGAAGATGGCATCAGATCCCCTTACAGATGGTTGTGAGTCACCATGTAGTTGCTGGGAATTGAACTCAGGACCTCAGTGCTTTTAACCACTGAACCATCTCTCCAGAGCCCCACCCCATCCCCACCCTTTTTTTTTTTTTTTTTTTTTCTTTTGAGAAAGGGTCTCACTAAATAATCCTGGCTGGCATGGAACTTGCTTTGTAGAGCAGGCTGGCCTCACACTCAGAGATCTGCTTGCCTCTGCCCAGTGAACGCTGGGATTAAGGTGTGAGGCTTAAGGTGTGTGGCTCAGCTTCACAACCTCTGTTGGCTGGGTTCTCATGAGGAAAGGAACCAGCACAGTGCACAAGGAGGACAGTAGACCGGCTCACCAGCAGTGGCCATCTGTACTTGACGATTGCTTGGCACTCAAGGCTGCCAGTGAAGGGCTGGAGGCTTCCTGGAGAGTTATAGCCCAGGACTCAAAAGTGACCTCCAACCCAGCCTGAGCTTCAGAGTGATACGCTGTTTCAAAGTAAAAGCAAAAACAAGGGATTGTTTAAAACAAAACCAACCAAACAACAATATATGTGAAGAACAGTCTGAGTCAATTAAAATAGGGGTGGCCGGCACTTGGGTAGTAAGAAACAAGGCTTTGCATGCAGTCAGACCAGCACAACAGTGAATCTTTTTCTCCATCAAACCTCATAATAAGCCTGTCTCTGAAAAGGGTGATGTTGGGGCTGGAGAGATGGTTCAGCCATTAAGAACCAGGGGACCCGGCCGGGCGTGGTGGCGCACGCCTTTAATCCCAGCACTCGGGAGGCAGAGGCAGGCGGATTTCTGAGTTCGAGGTCAGCCTGGTCTACAAAGTGAGTTCCAGGACAGCCAGGACTACACAGAGAAACCCTGTCTCGAAAAAACAAAAACAAACAAACAAACAAACAAACAAAGAACCAGGGGACCTAGCCGGGCGTGGTGGCGCACGCCTTTAATCCCAGCACTCGGGAGGCAGAGGCAGGTGGATTTCTGAGTTCGAGGCCAGCCTGGTCTACAAAAAAAAAAAAAAAAAAAAAAAAGAACCAGGGGACCAGCGGTTTAGTTCCCAGAACCCATGTCAGGTGGCTTACAATTGCATATCAGCTCCGGGAGATCCGACTCCCTCTTCTGTCCTCCACGGGCAACGGCACGTATACACACAGAGAGAGACACACAAAATAAAAATAAAGTTTTACAAAGAAAATATAGAAGAGATGCTAACTCTCACAGCGACGTTCGCCTATGTCCAGCCCTCGCGAGGCTAAGGAGGAGGCGGGGGTGGAATGGGGAGTCTGATCACCTAGCTGGACGTTAGGAACGAAAACTTTTAGATGACGACTAGGGTGACGCTCTTCTAAAGGAAAAGCTAGACGGAAGAGGCGGAGCCGGAAGCAGAAGTGGGAGACCCGGTGTCTGCAGCGTCTCTGTTGCCATGGAATCCGAGAACAAGGAAGAGCATCAATACACAGCTTCCTCGGCCGTTATGTCGTCCTTGGAGACCCAGTTGTTGTCTGTCTCACACCAGCTCGAGTCCACCAGTCTCAGCTGGTCCATCAGGAAGTCCTTATATTCCTCGATCGTCTTAATGGATTATTGCGATTTCGGCTACCCTACGCGGTCCCTCCGCGCCGGGTTCCAAGCGCTCCCGCCACTCCCGGAGCCGCAGACGCTGCGTCTGCGCCCCGCCTCGCAGCGCACGCAGGAAATCTCACATCTGCTTGCCGGAGTCTTCCGAAACTTGTACACCGCCCAGGTGATCGGAGATGACTTGAGTGACAGTTTGATCAAGGCCCGCGGCAGTGAGGATGTGCGCCACGAGGAGTTCCTGGACCAGCTGCAGCAGGTATAACGGGTGCATCCCGGTTTACAGTCCGGATGCAGCCGCGCCAAAGTGAAGAACCCTATACAAACTGTATACATACGCATATAAATGACACCTCCAGCGCCTTTCTCTGCGCACAAGCACATTATATGTTGCAAATATAAACGAAACAACTGGAGAAGACAGATCCAGTCATGGTTAGGCTTTTCTTTTTCTCTTTCTTTCTTTCTTTCTTTTTTTTTTTCTTTTTTTTTTTTTTTTTTTTTTTTTTTTTTTTTTTTTTTTTTTTTTTTTTTTTTTTTTTTTTTTTTTTTTTTGGTTTTTCGAGACAGGGTTTCTCTCTCTAGCCCTGGCTGTCCTGGAACTCACTTTGTAGACCAGGCTGGCATTTTTGCCCACATTTCTGGGTAGCAGCGTGGTTTCCTCTTTTGCACTGGGGTTGAGACTGATGATCCTGCCTCTTTGTGACCAGTGGTCGAAGACTCCCTTCCCAACTCTCCCCATATCTGCCCCTCGGATCTTTCCTTTTTCTTTATCGCTCCTTTCTGTCCTTTACTCTCTCTTTACACGACATGACCTAGCTTCATTCATTCCTTTCTAACACATGCCTACTGTGTGCCATGCTCAAAGCTAGGCAGTGAGGATTCAGTAGCCATGAATACTTGGGAAATGGGGTACTCCTCGGTGTTGAGTGCTTGCCTGGCAAAGGTAAGGCAAAACCCTCAACCCCCAGCAAGGCAAAACAAACAAACAAAACCGTGAAAAAGAAAATATAGGAGCTGGTAAAATGGCTCAGCAGGTAAAAGTGCTTGCTGGTAAGCTGTGCCCCCCCAAGCCCCCCCACCCCCACACAAAGTGTTAAGCCCTCCTCCCTGGTGGCAGGATATTGGCAGACCCTGTCTTGGGCAGGTAATCATGGCAGAATGAGATCAAGCATGGAGAAGCAAATTGTTCCCAGAAAACACCGACCGGCCCACTTCACTGCACCCTTCCTCTGGCTTCCCCGAGCCTCAGAGGGAGGAATGCAGGACTCCCACTCATGGCTCAGGACTCCGTGGCATCTTATTTTCAGTCTTTTGATGGTTATGGATCTCTGTAGTTGTTGTGAAACAGGGCTTCTCTGCCCACAGAAATTGTTGAAAGCACCAGGCTCTCTTGATCAGAGCACCACCCAGACTCGCCGGTTGTCGGTCTTTTCCGGTTCTGTCTACAGAAACACTGCATGGTCTGATGATTAAGCCCACAAGCTCAAAACCCGTACTGGGGCTTGAACCCTGCCTCTGTTACATGGCATTTGTATGACTTAGAGGATCAAGGGAGTCACTTCAGTGAAGAACCATTAACTGATGGCTTTGGGTGGGATCCCGACTCTCACACCCAAGTATTAGGATCAGGGCTTTCTGGAAAGTCCAAGGCGCAGCACACTGGACTTACTCACAGTACTTGATGTTCAAGGCTGTCTCGGTTCTGCTTTCTCAGAGGAGGTTTTCTGTCCACAAGAAGACTTAGTCACCACCTCCTTTCCTCCACTGTAACCCATTCATCTACTTTAAAGAATGGCCAGGGCTGAAGAGGTGGCTCTTTGGGTCAAGGCATTGCTGCTGAGCCCAATGACCAGAGTTTTCTGTCCCCTGGACCCACAGGACAGGAGAGAACGGACTTCCATGAGTTGTCCTCTGACATGCATAAGCTCGCCATAGCATACATGCCTCCAATAGATAAACAAATGGAAAACAATAAGAGTGACTAAAGTCTGAGGCCTAGCAAAACAACGAGGAGTGTTCACTCGGTGCACTACTGTCCTAGTAGCCCCAGCCCTGTGACCACTCTGCGTCCAGTCCAAGAATATGTGCTAGAAGCATGGCTGTCAATCTAAGCATTCTTGAAGTTGAAAAGAATGGGGCAGCCAGGTTGGACCTCTCGATGCCAACGTGGCAGAGTTTGGGGGTGTGAGGTTTGCAAGGGTTAAAAAAAAAAGCAGGATTGAGTCATAGAAGGTGAAGCAGATGATACAGGGACCCAGTGACTTAGAAAGTTCTGTAGGTTGGGGCCTGAAGAGTGGGTTCAATGAGTTTGTGACACAAGTTCAGGGCCCACCACACACATTAAAAACTGGGCATGTCTGATGCTTGCCCGGAACACAATGTTGTCTAAGGTGGAGGTAGGGGGCTATAGGGGAGGGCTGGCCATCAAGGCTACTCCCAAGTTCATTGAGAGATCCCATCTCAAGAGAATAAGGTGAAGGGCGATAAAACAGATCCCATCTCAAGAGAATAAGGTGAAGGGCGGTAAAACAGATCCCATCTCAAGAGAATAAGGTGAAGGGCGATAAAACAGATCCCATTTCAAGAGAATAAGGTGAAGGGCGATAAAACAGATCCCATCTCAAGAGAATAAGGTGAAGGGCGATAAAACAGATCCCATCTCAAGAGAATAAGGTGAAGGGCGATAAAACAGATCCCATCTCAAGAGAATAAGGTGAAGGGCGGTAAACAGAGCACCTAATACCCTCCCCCAGTCTTTGCATGTGAGTGCACACACACATGCAGACACACAACATTTAGAACAGACACACAACATTTAAAACAGACACACAGCATTTAAAACAGACACACAGCATTTAAAACTATTTTTCATTTGTGCATATGTATGTGTGTCTCTCTGTGTGTTTAAACATGTGTGGAGGACAGAAGACAATTTCCAATCCCCTTGGGCCTGTAGGTACAAGCAGTTTTGAGCTGGCTGGCGTGGGTACTAGGAACTGAACGCGGTCCTCTGGAAGAGCAACACAAGTCCTGCTAAGAGCAGAGTCATCTTTACAGCCTCTTCAAAAACAAAACAAAACAAAACAAAACAAACAAACAAACAAAAAGCAGTCCATTTCTCTGGGTAGCACATCACCCAACTACAATTCTCTTTGACCCATGGCTTCATGTACACTGATGTGGATCCTGCAAAAGAGGATGCCATCTCAAGTGAGCCTTTCCCAACAGCTTGAATAGAGCCTGCCAGCTTAAGGCTGCCCACTGGCTATGTTTAATGGACCTAGACTGGGCCTTGCCTGAATCAAGATCTGGGTAGCCTTACTCTGTTGTACCCAAATGGGTTTGCATTTCCCAGTGTGGGCTGCAGCTCTCTTGACTGTGTAACCGAGAGGGAGAGGACCAAGGTCAGCTCTTACTGTGGGACTGCCAGTCCCTTCCCGTGACCTCAGAGTTCAGTCTGGTGGGTTGGACCAGAGGATTTTGATAGTTGTGTGGATAGCTGTGCTGGGCTGAACGCTCTGATGTGGAGAGGCACAGGGTGGAGCCAAAATGTAGGATCTCGTCAGATTTCCGTGCATTTGAATGCCCATTCTCAGGCTCGAGCGGTCTATAAACAGCGTCTGGATGAAGCCGCCATGTTGGAGAGACAAATCATGCAGGCCCGTGCTCGGGATATTGCAGAAACAGAACACACCACCAAACAGAGCAGACTACCCATCGTGGGGACCCCTGTCAAACTGCCCCCAGGTAGGTGTGAAGTCTGTCTGTCTGTCTGTCTGTCTGTCTCCACCTCTGTAGCTGTTGGTATTGTACTATATTCACACCACTGTTCTGTTCTGAACATCGGCAGAGCAAGTTGCAGACATGACAGTCAACCAGCACAAAGCACTCCAGTGTGCGTGGTCCTTCCAGAAGAGCACTGTCCCACATGGCCAGCATGTGACTCTCCAAGCCAGGGACTTAGTCATGGTGCAACATCGGTCCCTGAGCCAGAGATCCCATTTAGGTCCCAGCAGCCAGACCATAGCTTCCTCTCCTCTGACCTTTCCTGTCAAACTTGCCAGGTAGGCTGGGCTGGCCGGCCAGTGAGGCCCAGGAATTTGCCTGTCTCCATCTTGCAAGTGCTTTTAAAAGATTTACTTATTTATTTTAGGTATATGAATACACTGTAACTGTCTTCAGACACACCAGAAGAGGGCATCAGATCCCATTACAGATGGTCGTGAGCCGCCATCTCTCCAGCCCTCTTTCTTTAATATTCAAACGTGGTAGAGAGAAAAAAAAAACAAACCCAGCTCACCTTTACAGACATCCATCTGGTCCCTGCATCTCAGGGCAGAGCAGGCAACCCCAGGGCACATTTCCCATGTACAGAACCAATGATGGAGACATCCAGCTGCCTTTATTATCCCAGGCACAGAGCGCCTCTCCCTGTCCACCAACACAGCCATCACAAGGTGAGGAACTTTCACTTCTCCATATGGGTGGACGGCTTGTGTGCTCATTCTGGCTCTTGCTGGCCACTGCTCCAATTGGCTTCTGTGGATTGGAACAACCAGCTCCTCGCAGAGCTGTGCTCAGTAGCCATAGGGTCAGTGAAGCCTGCCATCCCAGAAGGAGGAAGACCATCATCAGGGCAAGGCTTTTACAGGTCCAGGTCAGGTATGGAAAGAGACTCTTCAAAGATGTGCTAGAGAAACTTACTTGGTGAGGGCTAGAGAGAAGGCTCAGTGGGAAAAGCATGGCCCACTTTTGCAAAGGACCTGAGTTCAATTTCAAGCTCATAACCACGGATACCTGCAGAGGATCTGATGCCTCTGGCTTTTGTCAGCATTGCTCTCCCTACCTACCCCGTCAAGGCATGCACTCACATGCATACACATACACATATATGTGAACACATGCACGTGTGCATACATGTACACACATGTACATACATATATACATACATACACACAGCTGCATACACATACATACACATATACACACATGTATTCACACTCTCTTAAAAATCTTTTTTAAAACTGCCTTGAAGATGTGCAATGACGTGTGTGTAAAATATGATAAAGGAGCCCATTAGTTTATACGCCAGCTTAGAAAACAAAGGCCAAGAAACCTCCGTGACCCCTGCGCCCTGGGAGGACCCTGGGAGGGTTTGAAAGGAGGACGGTCCTTCCTTCCTCCCGACACGCGGTCATCATAAAACCTCCTGAAATTAGACTGGATGGTATCCACTTAGCATGGTTTTTGTTCCCCACCCAAGTCTTCCTTGCCAAAGAAGGGGTCGGGGCCATCACTTCCAAAACTGCACCTTCTGTAGTTCCAGGATCCATCAGGAAAGGATCCAGGGAGTTCTGGAAAAGAGACCATGAGGCCCAAGAAGTAGCTTGTGGGTTATTTACTGGCTATCAGGATCTTTGTCCACTGATTGACCTATTGAATTTTAGTTATTTATACATGTCTATCTCCATGGGTCTATGCACATGAGTGTAGTACCCACAGAGGCCAGAAGAGGGTGGCAGAGCCTCAGCAGCTGGAGTCCTAGGCAGTTTGTGAGCCACCAGACATGTGCAGGAACAGCAAGCTCCCTTCACCCCGCCCGCCATCTCTCCAGCCAGGCTATTTTGGAGCTGCCTTCAGATGAGTACTGAGAAACTTCTGCTTCAGGGATGCTAACTGCTATTGTTCATGGCGGTTCCCTGGCCTTTTTGTCTTAAGCTTTGGATACTTTGTACTCAAGCTTTGGACACTTTGTACTCAACCACCCTCCCTTTTGCTATGCCCAGAGCAGTTTCTGCTTGAAGCTCTGATTGTTAATTTTAGGCCAAATCTCCGGATCCTTGTCAGCAACTACGAGGGCAGAAGATATTGCTTACTGTGTCACCTTTATCGCCGGATGCTGGGAATCGGCCCCAGGGCTTTAGGCATGCCAGGCAGCTACTCTACCAACTGAGCTACTTCCTGGTCCCTAGAGGAACTTCTAACACAACCCAAGAAGGCTCCCCCATACATAGCGTTATAGATTTGTGTAAACACAGACTGTAACATGAAGGGTGCATCCTCTTAAAACGTGGGCTTTGCCTGATGGTGGTATGTCGGCAGAGGCTCATTGTTGGCAACAAGCGTGCTGTTCTTGGGAGGACAACAGTAACAGATAAAGCTACACACGCACAGCACAGGGACAGAGGGACATGGAAACTCTCAGGCCCTCTCCGTTTGTGTGCCAGCTTCTAACTACTCCAGAGTCCAAAGCAAGCAGATGGCTCATGTGTAATGCTTGCTGTCAATCCTGGCAGACAGAGTTCAAACCTCAGGACACACTGATAGGAGGTCAGCTGACTCCTCCAAGTTGTCCTCTGACCTCCACACATCACCGTGGCACCTACAGGCCCCCACAGACATGCACTAAACAAACAAACACATGTAATTAAAATGCAGCGAAAGTCTACTTTAACAAAACCGTCTTCCTCACATCTGCCAGGGTAAGATCACACCTCCCTTATGTCACTTGCCAAAGGTACCCATTTCTAGTTGGTGTTTCTAGACACTAGTGTTACAAGCCATATATATTATACATTATATATTAATTACATTGTAAGTTATACAACATAATATGATATGATATATTATAAAATATAACATCATACATGTGTTGCATGTTACATATTATATGTCACATATTATATATTATAATGTGTGTGTGTTTACTATCATTTTTTTGGCTCATCAATTGCAAACATCAACTTCCACTCAACAATATGAGTGGCTTTCTCGGTGTGTCATTAGGTCGATGGGAGTTGGGTGAAGTTATGGTTGTTGCTTGCTGTAGCTCGGGCTCAGCTGTTCTCCACGTGGCTTTTATGCTGGTGTCTGAGAGGAAGAGACAAGGAAGTTCTTCTCTGCTGATGTCCAGAGTTCACCATACCACTGCATCTCAAACCCTTGCCACCATGATTTGGCCAAAGTGAAAGGCAAAGAGTGACACTGTATTGCTGCAAGAGGCATAGGGACTGCCTAGCAACTCAGAACTCTTGCCTGGCCTGAGACAAAACACAGGCTGCCTTCCTAACAGTGTACAACCTGAGACACCCCCACACACCTGCATCAAGCTACATGTACACCCCACTCCAAACAACGCAAAGAACACCACCACCCCCAACAATAATTCCCTGTTGTCATATATGTCTTGGAACGTGTCCAAAAACTAGAGGGAGCCTGAGCCAATTTCAGGTCCATGTATGGTTAAGGGAAACTGTCCTCTAAGTGAAATTTTCAGAAAATTTCCTATGGATCATCTTATTCATAAGCATAATTAGGCACACAGATGTTTAATATCAGATGCATCATGGGAAAGGACATGGACAAGAAAGGAAGGCTTGCATAATCCAAATCTATCAACGGAAACCGAGACCCACTCACAGGTCACCCCCTGGCCACCAACTCCTCCTCCTGGACTCCACAAAAGAAGCCCTAAACAATAGGCAAGGCCCTTGGGTGCTCTAAATCAGGTAGCCCTTACAGTGTGCGTCCCCTGTCTCTCTGAATAGAGCTACTTGCCGCTTTGCTATTTGTCTGTGCTTTCCAGTTCTTTTAATAAGATGCCTGGAACCTGGAAACACCCAGGACTAGCAGTTACACTGTTGCTAGTGACATTGGGAGGGACAGATGTACACAAAGGGGCAAAGAACTGGGGCTTATGTTGCATCTACCACACTTGATCTCATGCCACCACGGACTCCACATATGGTACCACTTTACTCCAATAACGCCATGCACAGCTTGGCCCAGTTGTCGGCTTCGACTGAGTGGCTGAGAAATCATTGGTTTCTTAAGCCTTCACCACAGGATTCTAAGAATTCAGCTGGGAAGTGTAGACTTGGAGCTGGAGGCGTGGGTCCCTGGGTCTGCCTTAACTGCCTTTGTCCCTTTCTCTTCCGCAGTGAAGACAGCCTTCAGGTGGTGTCTAGACAGCAAGTTAATGCAAAAACATAACTTAATCTCTACAGAGGATTACTACACTGATCCCATGCCATTTTGCCCAGCGCCCAAAGGTATCTATCCTCACTCTGGTGGAGCGCCGGGGCATACCCTTCCCCGCTTGCTTGGATGCCCCTGCTCTGGTGGGGCTGGGGCATCCCCCACTTGCAGCCCAGCTCACCCACTCCTGCTGCTACTTAGTTACTTTCCCGTCCCTTTATTTAGTTGTTATCTTCCTTAGTTCAGTTCCTTCAAGGCAAATATTCTATCTCCACCACATGGAATTTGATGTGCCCGGTTGGCTACCCAGCAGTCAAAAAAAAAAAAAAAAAAAAAAAAGTTTAGATGTTGTTGAATGATCCAGCAAAGGAGGGCAGGAGACTCAGATCAACAATGGAGTTCCTGAAGCCCGAGCAAGGAGAAGAGAGGCTTTTTCAGACATTGAGAATAACGTGCTAGAGGACAGACAAAGAGGGAGGAAGAGGAAAGGGGGGGGGGGCGGAGCTGTGAGGCTGGACCCATTTCCTGTAACCGGGAAGGCAAACCCTAAGAGCAAAAGGATGGAAAGCTGAGTGCAGGCGTACACACGAGGTGGAGTTTGTAAGCATTGCTGGATGGACGAAGGGTCACTGTGACGCTGATACGCATGCCTGGCTGCAAAGACAAGCTCCCAGCAGTCCCGGGGACTGGGGCCCTGCGATGACCTCTTTGGAGCTTTGCAGCTGTCCCTGTTGTGGGGTAGGGACCTGGGGGTGCAGGAGACTGCAGAGTCAGCTATGCTGAGAGGCTCTGCCGCCCCGGCCACTTCAGTACTTTGTTACTTATAGTGCCTGGCTGGGAAATACAGACTCTGCTCCGGGCTGGGGCAGCTCTTTACCCTTTTTGCTAGTATCAGAAGTCCCGGTCTAGCCAAGGGAGCCTGGTCTTAGAGATGTGAAAAAAAAAAAAAAAAAAAAAAAAAAAAAAAAGCAAATGCTGAGTCCTCACATAAGTTTGGTTGGTTGGTTTTTAATGTTGCTCACATTAGGGGTAGAGAGATGGCCCAGATGGTAAAGGCACCTGTCACCAAGGTGACCTGAGTTTGGTCTCCAGGCCTAACTTCCGAAAGTTGCCCTCTGACCTTCACACATGCAGGAAGAAATGTACATGCTCCCAATAAATAAGACATGGTAAAAATAAAACTTGAAAAGAATTAAAGAGGGGAGGGGTCTGGAGAGATGGCTCCATGGGTAAGAGCACTGTCTGCTCTTCTAGGGGAACCAGATTAAATTCCCAGAACCCAGAAGGCAGCTCGTGACTATCTAACTTCAAGTCTAGAGGATGTGACACCTTCAACACCAATGCACATAAAATAAAAATTAAATTATTTTTAAACATTGCTCCCACTTGGGGCATGTGCTTAGCATTGGTTTGCTTGTTTTTATCAATTAGCCATGCTGGAAAACAGAGAGCTATTTTAACCACTAACCCTATGTCTGTCTGTCTGTTTGTCTCTCTCTCTCTCTCTCTCTCTCTCTCTCTCTCTCTATATATATATATATATATATATATATATATATATATGTGTGTGTGTGTGTGTGTGTGTGTGTGTGTGTGTGTGTGTCCTTTTTCAGATTTATTTATTTTATTTATATGGGTACACTGTAGCTGTCTTCAGACACACCAGAAGAGGGCATCAGACCCCATTACTGATTGTTGTGAGCCACCATGTGGCTGCTGGGAATTGAACTCAGGACCTCTGGAAGAGCAGTCAGTGCTCTTAACCACTGAGCCATCTCTCCAGCCCCAGCCCTATGTCTCAAACACATGGAATACGTCCCAGGAATAACTCATGCATTGAACAGCAGTATCTGGTGTTACGAGACTGAAGGCTTTGAGGATCATGTGACCTGACTGTGGCTCTGGTGGCTTTCCTTGCTCACATTAGAAACATGCCCTTCCTTACAGCGATACAACTAACATGTGTTTCCTTGGTGCTGCAGACAAATCCATCCCTGGATGTTCAAAGCTGACGTTTAGCTGTGAGCAGCGTTTCATGTGCAAGTCGGAGCTGGACAGGGAGGCCGAGGAGTACTGCAGGAAGCTCGAGTACGACTTCGAGTACACTATGGACAGCCTGAGCTCCACCTCGAAGACCAAAGGGAAGACTAAAGGTTCTGTCAAGGTTAGAACTGAGCTATGTTGGGGCACTGGGTGCAGGGAGGCGGTGAGAGGGACGACCTGCCCTGCCGTCTGTGGTTCACACAGTTGACCAACAGGACAGCAAGCCCGGATGTCCTCTTGCCTGTTATTAACTGTGCTTTCCTGTGCTTCAAAGAAGGCATGCACGCCAAAGAATAAGAAGTGGATGAAGCACCTGCAGGTGCCACAGAGAGCCCTGGACAGACAGCTGCTCGCCAGGCTGGAGAATAGGAACCATTTCCTGAAAAACCCTCGGTTTTTCCCGCCTAACACACCATATGGAGGCAAGTCTCTAATTGTCCCTTTGAGCAAGCCAGAGAGAAGAGGATCCCTGAATGCCGAGCCAGAGTGGAGGTGAGTTCTTCCCCCAGAATCCCAGGAAACCTGAGCTTTAGCGTGAACCGAGGAAGGTTCTGGATCTGGTCCAAGGAGGTCCCCACAAACAGTCACAGACCCTACAGCTGTGCTTCACCAGGATCCTGGGCGATGCTCAGCCCAGCAGACCTGACAGTGATAACAGACCATTATGTAAGGGATTCACATGTCTTGGGTAATAGCAATATTAAACATTTTCCTAGTTACATGTACTTAAGGCATGTTTCAGTAAATCACAAATGCCAATAAGTCCATGCAGGGAAAATACAACTCAATTAATATGAAGACAAGCTGTGAGCCTAGCTACTCTATTCTCTGTCTGTGAAATCCCTTGCAACTTGCGGTTTCTCTAGGCCACATGCTCCATCTTCCTTCCATCTCCTCTTCTGCTGTCCTCCTCTCTCCTTCCTCTCCTTGTTTCCCCTTCGTTCTCTCTCTCTCTCTCTCTCTCTCTCTCTCTCTCTCTCTCTCTCTCTAAAACGTTCAGCCCCACCTTTCCCTTTCCCTGACTAGTCACTGGCCCTAGCCTTTATTTTACAAGTTAAAATGGGGAGAAGGTTCATGTGAAGTCACCTGAGTATGTGATTCACTTCTTGTCTGAGGCAGCCCCTCTTGGGGAAGCTGAATTAGCATCAAAATACACACAGCACCAGGGCAGTGCACAACAAAGACAAACTGTGACTTTTCTGTTCTTTAAGAGACAAATGTGAGGGCTGGAGAGATGGCTCAGCCATTAAGAGCACTGTCTGCTCTTCCGGAGGTCCTGAGTTCAATTCTCAGCAACCACATGGTGGCTCACAACTATCTGTAATGAGATCTCTTGCCCTCTTCTGGCCTGCAGGATACATGCAAGCAGAACGCTGTATACATAATAAATAAATCTTTAAGAAAAAAAAGAGAGACAAATGTGTCTTTGGTCACATTTCAGTAATTGTCTTAAAGGAATGAGTTGTTTTCGTACCTTTAACACTATTAATGTATCTTTTATAAAGAAAAATTGTGTTTAACTTGTAGTTTATTATTTGTCCATTATAGGTAAATTATGACACCACCATAGTCTCATGGGACCCCCATCCCCACATGAATTCAACTCAAGGAAAATCTCTCTTCCTCCCACCCTCCACCCACTTCTTCACCCCCAACGAATCTGAAACAAATCACAGTTGAATCCTTTCATCTATGAGTTCGATGTGTCTCCAAGTATGAGATATAATCACACTAATGAATAAAAAAGTTAAAGGACTGATAACTGGGGCCCAGAAAATGGCTCCGTAGGTATGAGTGACTGCTGCACAAATATGGGGACATGAGTTCAAATCCCGGGTCTGCACACATCCGAATCTGGGTCTGCACCTGTAACTCCAGTGTTTGGGAGTGAGTGGAGACAGGGGAATCCCAAGAGCTCACTGAGCAGCTGGCTTCACTGAAGCAGCAATCTTCATGTTCAGTGAGAGACCCTGTCTCCACAGAACAAGGCAAAGAACAAAGGAACACACCCACCCCATCCCTGGCCTCCCCTGGCTGTACGCAGGCACAGGTGTGTGTACCTCATACACACTTTACCCCTCCCACACAGGAGAGGTGCAGCCACACAAATTTAAAAGAAATAAAGGAAAACTGTAGCCAGGCGTGGTGGTGCACGCCTTTAATCCCAGCACTCGGGAGGCAGAGGCAGGTGGATTTCTGAGTTCGAGGCCAGCCTGGTCTACAAAGTGAGTTCCAGGACAGCCAGGGCTATACAGAGAAACCCTGTCTCAAAAAAACCAAAAAAAAAAAAAAAAAAAAAAGAAAACTGTATTAAAAATCCCCCCAAACAAGCCGGGCGTGGTGGTGCATGCCTTTAATCCCAGCACTCGGGAGGCAGAGGCAGGTGGATTTCTGAGTTCGAGGCCAGCCTGGTCTACAAAGTAAGTTCCCCAACAGCCAGGGCTACACAGAGAAACCCTGTCTCGAAAAAAAAAAAAAAATCCCCCAAAACATGTTGGTATTTAAGCTCCTAGAATTTCCTTATGCATATTGAAAATTTTAGAAGTAGCCCAATATATTTGTCTTCACAAAACATGGATCATGCTTTAAAATTATTATTATTTTAAGGTTAATTTATATTTTTGGTTCTGAGCCCAGCCATTGATGGCTGAGCCATTTCTCCAGCCCTTAAGGTTAATTAAATTTTTTAAAAATTATGTGGGGGTGTGGGGAATATAAGAAGTCCATTTGATCCCTCTCCCTGGAGCTGAGGTTATAGGTGGTTGAGCTACCTGATGTCGTGGGTACAGGGAACCAAGCTTGAGCTGTCAGAAGATCAGTAAGTGTTCTTAGCCACTGAGCCATCTTTTCAACCCTAAAATTTTCTGTAACCTGCTTAGTAAACATCAACCAGAAAATCCAGCAAACAGCCTGCTGTGGACACCCTTGACTGCATAAATGAGCTTATCTCTTTACTTTTCAGTTTTTTGAGAGAGGGGGTAGAGTAGCCGAGGCTGGCCTTGAACTTCTGATGGCCCGGCCTCCACCTCCCAAGAGCTGGGACTATGGGAGTGTGTCACCGCATTCCACCGTCTGAATGAGTCACTGCTTTCGACTGCGTCAGACAGATGAAGCTCACAGCCTTTCTCCCCTCCCACAGCTGTACAGATGTCCCCGTGTTCCTGGCGAAGCCATCAGTTGTATTTTTCACAGATTATGAGATTGGACCCGTTTACGAGGTAGAGCCCTTTACTTCTTTACATCGTGGAATGTCTGAACCACACAGGAAATTGGGGAAAGCCTAATGCGTATGCACGCGCCGGTCACCCAGCTTCCGAAGTTGCTCGGTGCTGCTTTCCACATGACTTCGCCTCTGGAGTCTGTTGAAGGAGGCAAAGGCAGCAGGCATACGTGTTGCTAGCTAGCACGCGGGACTTTTAGAAAAGAACCTTAAGCTGAGTGAGAGGAGCACTCCAGTCCTCCCGCACTTGGGAGCTGGAGAGAGGGTGGGAGTCAGAAGCCAGACTGAGCCACAGGAGAACAAACCAGTCCCGCCGAGAGATGGCTCAGCAGTACGAGTGCTCCCTGCTCTTGCGGAGGACCTGAGATCGAATCCCAGACTCTACTTCAGGTGGATACCAACTTCCTGTAGCTCTAGCCCCAGATGAATCCAATAGCTCTGACCTCCACAGGCACCCACATTCATGTGCGCATACCCTCCGACGCACATGCGCGCATGCACACACACACACACACATACCACACGCGCATGCACACATACGCATAACATTTTTAAAGTCGTAAAGACGATATATGCATTGATATTTGTATACGAATGAAAATAACCTACTCATAGCTGCATTATATAGCTTCTATTCCTTGTAAATAAGGAAAGAGGGAAGGCTAGAATGACTTTGATGACGCTAGGTTGTAGTGGAGGTACAAGCGTGGGCTTATGATTTTAATAAGCGTGTAGCCTGGGAAATGGCCCAGTGGGTAAGGTGTCTGCTGTACAAGCCTGAGAACCCGATTTGGTATCTCCAGCACCCAGTGTGAAAATCCAGGCATGGTGGTGCAGACCTGTAATCCCAGCGTTGGGAGGTGAAGGCAGGAGGGTCCTGGGGGCTCACTGACCAGACAGCCTAGCCTGTCAGTGAGTACTGGGTTCAGCATGAGATCCTGTGCTAAAAGATAGATGGAGAACCATAGGCAAAAACACCCGGTGCTGACTCCTGGTCTCTAAAGATGCAGGGGTACACACGTAAATCCATCCACACATGAGTATACATGTAAATTCATTCACACACGGGTATACACACACTCCTGTATACTCCATCTACACACATGTATACACACACATGTAACCCATCTACACACTAGACAAAACAAAATGCTTCCAAGAAATGGTACTTAAACTTGAGTTCTGGCCTTCACACATAAGTACACATGTAGCACATGCTCCTTGAAACACTCAGTTCTCCTGCATGTACGCAAACACAGACACCCACACATACGCACCATAAAAGATGTGTGCACATGTACCATAAATATAGATGTACAGGCAAGCGCCTCTACTTTACTCCCTAGCCCTACCCACAGACACAGAGAGAAGTAATGTTGCCCTGGTAGTGGGTAGCACACGTACTATCTAGATTTAAGTTCTGCTTCCCACTGAAAGGAAGCAGCAGGGCCGTGGATGTGTCTCAGCACTCGCCGAGCACATGTGAAGCCCTGGGTTTAATAAAACAGCATTTTATAAAACAAGCCACGGTGGTGCTGCCAGCCTTGGGAGGTGGAGGCGACCAGAGTGGAGTATGTGAGAAGGAAAAATAAGGATCCAGAAACCTTCAAAGCACTAGCTGACCCTGGAGCTGAGACGGGGAAATTCAAGGGGAACCTAACGTGTCAGAGGTGCGGTGGTAGCACTGTGTGAGTGTGCCCTGACACCACAGCCCAGACAGGCCAGCCCAGACTCGGAGGGCAGCGGGCTCCAGGAGAGGCCAGTTTGTGGAGTCAACCTTGTTAAGAGTCCCTGCTACTCCTGGGCATCTAGGAAGAGATTTTCAGAGTAGCAGACTGGCTGAACTACTGCTAAGTTAAGTACACAGCTAGAAAACTCCGCACTAGGGAAGGAAAGGAACTAGAATCGGCCTCTCACTCAGCGTGCTCTGTCTCTCTGTCTCTCCGTATCTGTCTCTGTCTGTCTCTGTCTGTGTCTCTCTCTCTGTGCTTGCTTGCTTGTGCATGTATGTATGCATGTGAAAGTGTATGTATATGTGAATATGTGTGTGTGCATGTATGTGTGTATATGCATGTGCATGAATGTGTGTAAATGTCTGTGTGCCCGTGTGTGAATGTATGTGTATATGTGTGGGGGTGAATGTGTGTCTATGTCTGTGTGCATGTATGTGAATGTGTGTGTCTGAATGAGTGTATGTGTGTGAATGTGTGTGCATGTATATGAACATGTGTGTGCACATATGTGTATATGTGTGTGGATGTGTGTGTGTGTGTATATGTGTGTGAATGCATCTGTGCATATATGTGAAAGTGTGTGTGCATAGCTGTACTGGCTAATTTTGTGTCAACTTGACACAGCTGGGTTATCACAGAGAAAGGAGCTTCAATTGGGGAAGTGCCTCCATGAGATCCAGCTGTGGGGTATTTTCTCAATTAGTGATCAAGGGGGAAAGGCCCCTTGTGGGTGGGACCATCTCTGGGCTGGTAGTCTTGGGTTCTATAAGAGAGCAGGCTGAGCAAGCCAGAGGAAGCAAGCCAGAAAAGAACATCCCTCCATAGCTTCTGCATCAGCTCCTGCTTCCTGACCTGCTTGAGTTCCAGTCCTGACTTCCTTTGGTGATGAACAGCAGTATGAAAGTGTAAGCTGAATAAACCCTTTCCTCCCCAACTTGCTTCTTGGTCATGATGTTTGTGCAGGAATAGAAACCCTGACTAAGACAATAGCCATGAGGCCAGGCTTGGATCTATTTCTCAGGCGCCATCACCCTGAAGCCAGGTCCTCGAGTTTGCACAAGCTCTTTACTGACGGAATGATCTCCCAGACCCTGGTTAGTTTCCCCTTTGTTGGTTGAAGAGGTTGAGGAGGCCCAGAGCAGATGCTTGGTAAACAGTGTGGTCAGCCTCATCATCTGCAAATTTCACATCACGTAGAGTCAATCAACAGTAGGCTGAAAAAGTGTGTGTGTACATGCATGTGTAAACTCTAAGTTCAAGCCAAACTTGACCGTCTTCTGTGCTGAGCACCGAGATGAACCCTCATGGATGAGGTGATGTGTGACCCTGCTGCTGTGGGTGACCCCTGCTGCCGTGTGTGACCCCTGCTGCCGTGTGTGTGTGTGACCCCTGCTGCCGTGTGTGTGTGTGTGTGTGTGTGTGTGTGTGTGACCCCTGCTGCCGTGTGTGACCCCTGCTGCTGTGTCCCACCATTTCACCTTGGGTGAGCCTTGCTTGTGTCTTGTGTAGTGAAGCCCACTATGCCCATCTACTCTGGTCACTTAGAGCTCGTTTCTTGTCCCCTCAGTAACACGGGGTAAGAACTATTAATGTAACATTTACCATATGTTATGGGTAGTGTGCAAGTGGTTTCAAGTGTATGAGAGGCTCTGTGTGAGGTTCTAGCTCCTTTTCTGCTGCACAGATAGAAACACTCAGGCCGAGCCGGGCGTGGTGGCGCACGCCTTTAATCCCAGCACTTGGGAGGCAGAGGCAGAGGCAGGCGGATTTCTGAGTTCGAGGCCAGCCTGGTCTACAGAGTGAGTTCCAGGACAGCCAGGGCTACAAGAGAAACCCTGTCTCGAAAAACCAAAAAAAAAAAAAAAAAAAAAAAAAAAAAAAAAAAAAAAAAAAAAAAAAAAAAAAAAAAAAGAAACACTCAGGCCCAAACGAACATAGAAAAAACTTTACTCAGCTTATAATTCCGTATCCTGAGAAGTCAAAGTAGGAACCCAGAAACTGGTCGCTCCGGGTCCACAATCATGAAGAACAGATGTGCTCAGGCTGCCTGCTTGCTTGCTCCCTTTCTTCCTCTCTTCCTTCCGGTTTATTTATTCTATTTATATGAGTACACTGTCACTGTCTTCATGCACACCAGAAGAGGGCATAAGATCCCATTACATGATAGTTGTGAGCCACCATGTGGTTGCTGGGAATTGAACTCAGGACCTTTGGAAAGGCAGTCAGTGCTCTTAAACCACTGAGCCATCTCTCCATCCTGCCTGCTTGCTTTCTTCCAGCTCTCTCCTATCCTGTACAGCTCAGGATCCCCTGCCTAGAGAACAGTGCCACCCACTAGGCTAGGTCTTTCTTCATCAACTATGGAGACAACCCTCCAAAGACGTGCCTAGAGGCCAACTTGGTCTAAATAACTCCTCACTGAGACTCTTCCCAGAGGATTTTAGGTTGTGTGAGGTTGACGTCTGAAACAGACCAGTGCAGTAGGCTGTGTGTAAATGTGTGTAAATGTGTCTACAGATTTGGGTTCCTGCTGGCTTCTTGAGCTAACTCCAATCCCACTGAGCACTGACAGTCAGGACAACTGTAGCTATCATTTTAAACACCCCCCAAAAAGCATCCAATCAACTCCAGTGTTCATTTTACTTTTTATTTTAACTGGGGGAGGAGAGCTTTAAAAAACTTCTTCACTCAGGGCCCTACTCTGTAACACATGCTGGACTATAACTCACTACACAGCCCAGCCTGGCCTGACACCCATGGCAATCCTTTGGCCTTGGCCTCCCAAGTGCCAGGAATACAGGTGCTTGTCACCATGTGCAGCTTTGTATTTTAATTTTACTATGGAATTGTCCCCATGGACCTATCACCCCACTTCAGTAATATCCAGCATACGACCAAGCTTATTTCTTTCAGAACCCTCTTCCTTCTCATCTCATTTGAATTTGGGGTGATTAAGTGACTCAGTGGATGAAGGCTCTTGCCAGCAAGCCTGACAGCCTGAGTTCTATCATAGAAGCTACAGAAGGGGAGAACTGACTCTTATGAGCTGTCCTCTGGTGTCCAAACAAGTACACACACACACACACACTCACAAACACACTCACTAATACACACTAGCGAATTTGCACACTCATAAACACACTCACAAATTTGCACACTCATAAACACTCACACACTCATACACACACACTCACATGCATACTCACATACACACACACACACACACACACACACACACACACACTCACAGAAAAAGAAATCAACCAACCGACCAGTCTGCCAATCAGTAACTCTTGACCTCATGCCATCCACCTTTGGATGGCCGAAAGCACACCCCCTTCAATTGCCATGCCCCCTTCCTTTGCCACGCTCCTTCACTTGCCACGCCCCCTTCCTTTGCGCAGATGGTGATCGCTCTGCAGAACACCACCTCCACCAGCCGATTCCTGCGTGTCCTCCCACCGTCCTCTCCGTACTTCGCTCTGGGGCTTGGTAAGTTTGCTATAGTGGTAGTCTACACTGCCTCATTGTGATGTGCTCTGCCCAGGCCTCCCTCCTTCGGCTGTCTCCGTGGTCCCTCACGCTCAGTCCACAGCCCCTCTCCTCCCTCCCATCGAGGTCCTAGAGTCTTGCCAGCGTCCCTGCTCTCCTCACCTTGCTCAGGACATGAGTTCTGCCAACCTGCCACTCTTCACGCCATGGCTGCCCTTGACCAGGCACTCTGCATTGCTCACGTCACCATGGCAACTTTCCAGCCAGCCTCCCAGCTTTACTGTCTGCCCTGTCTCCAGGCCTCTGGTCTTGGTCAGGTGTGGTGGCCCCCACTTGTAATCCCAGCACTTGGAAGGCAAAGGGAGAAGGTTTGACACAAATCTGAGGCCAGTGTGGGTGATGAGTACCCATCTAACCAAAAAACTAAACCCTTTGCCATTCAAACACACCAGTCTCGAAGCTCTGCCCACAAGATAATTCCTATGGCACAGGGCCAGACAGCCTCCACCCGTCCATCTATTCCTCATGAGCCTTCTCACTCCTGCTTGGACCGTGATGTTGTTACTTATGCGTGCCCTTCCCCACCCACCCCCACGCCCCAGGCAGCTCCGCCTGGCCTTGGTCCAGCTGTGGTCAGTGTCTGTTGCATGACTTTTCTTGGGGAGATGTGAGCCAGCACCCCATCGCCCCAGAAAGGCCCCCCACAGAGTTAAGTGACCATTCCAACCAAGTTGAGCTTGGTGAACCAGTGAGTTTGCTGAGGTTTCTCAGAGGGTCATAAACGAGGAGCTCCTTCTCACGGGTATTTGTGAGTCGTCCCTCAGGGAAGGCTCCCTGCTTATCTAACCTCGCAGGGAGCCTCATAAATCTTGTAGCTTGTAGGAGGTTCCTAAGCCTTATGCTGCTCTCTCTCTTCCCCCCAGAGCAAATATTCAATTTGGCAGAAATAGATACACTGAAACAATTCCAGGTGGATCAGCCCCAGCCCTGATGGGCAGCTGATCCTTCATCCTCATTGGTCAACAGGGATGTTCCCAGGAAAAGGCGGAATAGTAGCTCCCGGGATGACCTGCCAGTACACCGTCCAGTTCATCCCGGACTGTCTTGGCGATTTTGATGATTTCATTTTGGTGGAGACGCAGTCTCCCCACACGCTGGTAATCCCCCTGCAGGCCCGGAGACCACCACCAGTGCTGACCTGTGAGTGAGTGTGTGCGCTAGGCCTGGGGAGCTCCTGTAAGTATCTTAAAGGGCGGGCAGCATCTTAGCAGTCCCTGGAAGTGGCCCAGATCTTGTGTCTCTTGGGCAGAGGCTTCAGGGTCCTGAAGGGAACCTTCCAGCAGCTTCTACCACAGGCATCCATTCTTCTGTCCACAGGGGCTGAGGCTGTAGGGAAAGGTATTTCTGAGCACCCAGAGGAAATATCTGAAGACATTGACTCTGTTGCTGAGGGAGGGAGGAAGGCTTTCTTAGGAAAGCCAGCCTCAGCTGGTCCCTCCTGGGCATGAGCTCCTGCAGCTGTGCCTAGCCCCTCCCCCTATTTGATCTACAACCCCCCAAGACCATGTTGGGGCTCCCTGGCTACGACTGTCATGTGACCTGGCAGCACTCTGGACAGAGCCCAAGGGACTCAGGGGTCAGGTCATGTCCCATTTATCCTTCCTGCTCAGTGTGGTGGGCTGTTCTGAGCTCCTTCTGGACCTCAGAAAGAACGATGGCAGCAGGGTCCATTCGAAGTGTTATCTTGTCCTTTTTTTTTTTTTTTTTTTTTTCGTTTTTCGAGACAGGGTTTCTCTTTAGCCCTGGCTGTCCTGGAACTCACTTTGTAGACCAGGCTGGCCTCGAACTCAGAAATCCGCCTGCCTCTGCCTCCCGAGTGCTGGGATTAAAGGCGTGCGCCACCACGCCCGGCTATCTTGTCCTTTTTTAAAACTAAATTTTTATTTCATGGGTTTACTATAAACAGGTGTGTATTGTGCCATGGTGCACATGTGGTTGTCAGAGGGCACCTTGTAGGAATTGGTTCTCTCCTTCCACTATGTCCATCTGGGGGGACTGAACTCAGGTCTTCAGGTTTGGCAGCAAGCCCCTTTACTTGCTGCGCCACCTCACCAGCCCCCCTGGTGCCCTCCCTGAGCAATCTCTTCCCCTGGTCTCAGTGTCACCAGTGTTGGACTGCGGCCACTGCCTCATTGGAGGAGTGAAGATAACCAAATTCATCTGCAAAAACGTCGGCTTCAGCGTCGGCAAATTCTGTATCATGCCCCAAAAGAGCTGGCCGCCGCCGAGTTTCCGGGTGAGTGGCCGTGGACCCCGACCCGGGAAAGGAACGAAACCCACCCAGGCAACTGAGCTTGGGGGAGGCCACTGAGCCACACCTGGGACCAGAAACCCACAAAAGTAGGATGTGGCAGTCTCCAGATGCACACGCTGTGGCCTAAGGACAAGAGTGTAGCGGTTGGGGGGTGGCATGCTTCCTGTCACGGCTCCTGTGCAAACCTGGCTGCACCGGTGCCCTCTTTTATTTTTCAATGCTGTCACCAAGACGACCGCGCATGCACAGCATTATCATTGCAGATGCGAGCATTATGTGAGACCGCAGGCAGGCAGCTTTGCTCGAATTCCGTATTGGCACAGTACTTAAAGATATTTTGGGGGGCTGGTGAGATGGCTCAGTGGGTAAGAGCACCCGACTGCTCTTCCGAAGGTGATAAGTTCAAATCCCAGCAACCACATGGTGGCTCACAACCATCCGATCTGGCTCCCTCTTCTGGAGTGTCTGAAGACAGCTACAGTGTACTTACGTATAATAAATAAAATAAATCTTAAAAAAGAAAGATATTTTGGGGACAGGGATACGGCTCAGTTGGTATAGTGGGAGAACCCATTAAGGCCTCAGAACTAACATAAAAAAGCCACTGTGGTAGACTGGGAAGTCAGAAGCTATGGAGACCATAAGATGTCTGGTTCAAGCTGTTCTGTCAGCCTTCCTAGGTGGTGTGTTCCTGACTAGTGAGGGACCCTGTCTCAAAAAACAGGCAGACAGTGTTGTTGAAGGACAATATTAGAAGCTGCCCTCTGACCTCCACAGGAGCACACACGTGCACCCACACACATATTACACATAGTATGTTTTGAGCCAACCTTTCAAAGAGGGGATTGCACGTAAGCATAGGTATCCCCAGGCTCTTTGCTGTGACCCTATGGGCTGGGATGAGTGAGCAGAAGGTATCCTGTTGTCTCAGCACGCCACTGCCCAGGCAGCTCCAGCCTGGCATCAATGACATCATACATACACTGTCATTTCTGTAGTGACTGGTAGATTTCCCCCCGCCTTCTGGCCTAGAAATATGAGACCTCCCTTCCCGTATATGTCTGTTGCCCAGTAGGTTCTTGTAAACCCCAGTTTGTGCCTCTACCCTGGAGGGTTTCATGAGAAAACAACAATTTTGCTACCAAGATAGCAGGTGTCCTTGTGACACAGAAACTGATAAGCTCATGGGGGCTGAGGGGCGTGGTCAGGGGCAGATGCAGTGGCCACCAGTTCTTGGAGGATCCTTAAAATCTGTAGACAGCAAAGCCAACATTTGGAGGAGCCGCCAGGGTGAGCACTGGGTTTTGTAATCTCTTCCACACTATTGTGGTGACACTCTGCCTTTTTCATTTTCTTTTTTTTAAGGCTGCTGCAACTACTGGCTTTGTAGAGCAGCCTCCCTTTGGAGTAATGCCTTCCGTGTTTGAGCTGGCCCCAGGGTACGCCATATTGTTGGAGGTAGGTAATGAGACCTGTCCCTACTGCTCACCCTTGGTGGCTTCCTCAGAAATCCCACTATCACCTCCCCCTCTGTGTTCTCGTTACTCACGCCCACACTGTTCCGACCCAGGTCACAGCATCAGTGGGTTCTGGACAGGTGCATGTGCTTGTATTCTGCAGGGTAATGCATATGGCTGTCTTATGACTCCCACAGGACGCCCTCTGGCCTCTAAATACACTCCGTGGCACACCCTCCCTCATATGTATTAACTAGCTCCATTAATTAAAAAAAATCAGTGCAGGGCATTACGGTTTGAATTTGAAATATCTCCCATAAGCTCATCTTTCAGTTTCCTCAGCAGTTGGCATTATTTGCAGAGTCTGTAGAACCTTTCACAGATGAGGCATCACTGGTGGAAGAAGACCAGGAGGGGGGGGGGCTACAGGCAGACTGTGGATGGTTACAGGCAGACAGCTGGGGGTGGGGGTGGGGTTACAGGCAGACCTCCGAGGGTTACACATAGGCCTTGGTCCTTGTCATGCCTTTTCTGCTTGCTCTCTGTCAGTCTCTGTTACACACACTCTTCCTCTCCCCTAGGTCTTGTTCCTCCCTACTGGCCTTGGAAAGGCAGAAGAGCCCTTCATCATTGTGTGTGACAACTGTCAGATAAAGGAGGTGGTCATCGTAGGTGGGACGTGGCTCCAGGAGCTGTTTTCCACAGTACCACAGCAGCTGCATGCTGTGCCCACCCCAGCTGGGAGAGAGGGGACCTGGGGGAGGGTCACTGCCTCGAACTCCTGAGCTCTGCTTCCCTAGTGCCAGGTTACAGGTGGAATCTTTCCTTCTATCTCTTGGAATCTGCTTTGAACTCTGAGAGTCACCTGTGGCCTGCGTGGCTCACGCTAGCACCACTAGGGTTTTGAAAGGTTGGAGAGGGCATTTTTCTGAGTTGTACAGATGCACACAGTTTTTCCTTTCCCCCTCCCTCCCTCCTTCCCTCCCTCCCTCCCTCCCTCCCTCCCTTCTTTCCTTCTTTCTTTCCTCCCTTTCATTTGTCTGTCCAGTTCCACTTAGTAGTTATTAATTAATCATATGCAAGGATCTCCAAGTCAGTCTCCAGACCTGAGGTTGGATGGGTGCTCAAGGCCCACTTTCATTTTCTGCATGCTCGGGGACACTGGATAAGGTCATCTGCATGGGATGTGGCATGGGTCCTGTGGCAACCTTTGGTGATACTTGACGAGCCTCACGACTCTCCTCCGTCAGGGACAGGGCAGCTGGTGGCTTTGGATCTGATCCATATTTCTGGTGGAAAAAGTGAGCCGAACCCAGGAGAGCTGAAAGATTTAACAGCCCAGTACTTTATCCGATTTGAGCCTGAAAATGTCCAGTCCACCGCAAGGAAACAGCTCATCATCAGAAATGCTACGTAAGTGGCCCTCGGCACGTCACTGGCACACAACTGCAGTCCCATCTTAGTTAGCCCCATTGTCCCTCATGAGGCAGGAGTGTTTTCTAAGTCAGGGCAAGTTGTGAACCCAGAATGGATCTAGAAGGATGGAAGGATTTTGAGTCACACTGCCGGTCATACAACCATTAGACATGAGTGGCTGTTTCTCTTTATTCACTGTGTGTGCGTGTGTGTGTGTTTGTGTGATGTGTGAGATTGTGTGTGTAATGTGTAAGGTGTGTGTGTGTGTGATGTGTTAGGTATACAAGGTGTGTGAGAGAGAAGTGTGTGTGAGGAGTATGTAAGGGGTGTGTGTTTGTGATGTGTACGGTGTGTGTGTGATCTGTAAAGTATGTGTAATGTGTAAGGTGTGTGTGATGTTTAAAGTGTACAAGGTGTGTGTGAGGAGTATAAGGGGTGTGTGTGTGTGATGTGTAAGGTGTGTGTGTGAGGTATGTATGTGTGAGATATGTAAGGTGTGTGTGAGGAATGTGTGTGTGTGTGTGTGTGTGTGTGTGTGTGTGTATGTGTATGTATGTTTGGGGTGGGCTCATGTTTGTGGGGTCTGTGGAGGGCATGAGCAGGCTAGAAAACAAGCTTGGTTCTGGTTCCTCGGGCGCTATCACCTTGGTTTTTGTGAGTCATTATCGGATTGTCCTCAGCAGTTGGCCTAGGTGAGGCCGGCAGGAAGCCCAGAGGGTTGGCTGCTCTGTACCTCCAGCATTGGGATTATGAGCATGGGTCACTACACCAGCTTTTGTTGTTGTTTTTTACGGAGTCTCACCTTGTAGCCTTGACTGACCGTGAACTCGTTCTGTAGACCAAGCTGGCTTCACATTGACAGAGACTCATCTACCTCTGCCTCCTGAGTGCTGGGATCACCATGACTGGCTCAGGCCAGGACGTTTTGCATTTTTTGTAGTGTGGGTCCTGAGATGTCACTTGGGCCCCCATGCTCACAGAAAGCTGTATTCCCAGCCATCTGTTTCTGTTTAAATCAATTACAATGAGATCAGATGACAAGTCCCTCCTCAGTGCACCAGCCTCCTCTTATGTCCTGGGCAGGCACTGATAGCTACTGGAGACTGTGCTGGACAGCGTGGCCCCGTCGGTTCTTCATCTCCGGAAGAAGCCAGGTGGCATTGTGTGCTTGTTGCCTGCCCACTGCGCCAGTCTGTGTGTGTGTCTGTGTGTGCGCGTGTGTCTGTGTGTCTGTGTGCGTGTCTGTGTGTATGTGTGCATGTGTGTGTATCTGTGTGTCTGTTTGCATGTGTGTGTGTGTGTGTGTGTGTGTGTGTGTGTATCTGTGTGTATATGTGTATCTATGTCTGTGTGCATGTCTGTATGTGTGCCTGTCTGGGTATATGTGTATGTGTATGCATATGTGTGTGTCTGTGTGTGTCTATGCATGTGTGTATGTATGTGTCTGTGTATGTACATGTACACACACATATATGTGTATCATATACTCATGGGTAACTATAAAATGCTTCCCAAGGCTTTCTTAAGCAGCATTGGTGTGTTTGTCCTGCGACTTTCCCTCTTCTCCTCCTCCTGCATTGACTTCCCTCCATTGCTCCGTTTCCCCAGTCATACCACTGAATCCTCCTATTCCCCTCTGGCGTTTCTGAGTAGGTATCTAAGAAGGATTTTCCAGAGATGCCATTCTGTGCCTATAGCATGGATGCTTTCCAGCCTGCAGGCTGGGTCTTTAGGCTCAGCTCTCACTGTCAGGATATTTCTTGGGTAGCCTTCAAACATCACTTTCCTCAGCCTTGAGCTTAGTGAGCGAGCCTCCAGCCCAAGCTGCCCTGGAACACAGGAGCCAGCCACTCGGCCTGACTGGGACCAGGAGCCAGCCACTCGGCCTGATCTGGTACCCCCACCCCGACCCTGCCTCACTACCCCAGCCACATGCCTTGAGTCCTGTCCCTCCTGGTGCTATAGAGCTGGCACTGTCCCTGTTCATAGCTAGTGGGTCTCTGTGAATACAGCTATCATCCCAGCAGGCCATGGCTGGAGGCAGAGGTGAGAGTGTGGTAGGGAAACCAGAAACAGCTCAGGTGGCGAGGAACACCTTAGAGAACAACCCTGATATCCTGGGATGCCTGGACTCCTCTAGTGTAACAATTAGAGTATGACATCTTGCATTGCCCACGTCCCCTGACTCACTGTGGTTTCACTCTCCAGCTGCTGTGGTGGCAGGTAGGGGGTCTCCACTTTTGACTCCCTTGCTGTCTTTACCTAAGTCACCCTCAGCTCCTCTGTGGGAAAAGCTTGAAGCCTGATCTGGTCACTTCTTGTCCAGAATAGAGCAGACTGATCATCCATCTAGTGGGAGGGCCTTGAGGGAGAGACACTGCCTTGAACCCACAGCCCACTGAACGGTTGCCCACCCCACCCCCATGGTTGCCCCCACAGACACGTGGAGCTGACTTTCCACTGGCAGATCATGAAGCCCAACCTGCAGCCTCTGATGCCTGGGGAGACGTACAGCTCAGGCAGCATCAAGTGCCACCCTGACAGGGAGACAGCCTTCTCCATCATCCCTGAGAAGGGCATCCTCCAGGCCCACGCAGATCATGAGTTCATCCTGAGTTTTTCACCTTACAAGGTCATTCCTTAGCCATTGATGGGCCTGGAGAGGCGCATGGACTGCAATGCCAGTCTGCTGTGCAGACTCCGCAGCTTCTTTCCTGGTTCTGGCCACATGTTCCCACCCCACCCCACCCCCCAAGACAGCCTTGTGCTTGTCCCTCAGCCCCAGTGACTTTCACTGTTCAGCTACATTAAAACACATAACCATCTCCACCATCCCTCCGCAGCCCTTACGGAGCAAGGCATGAGCTCGAGACCAAACGCCGGCCGGCCACAGGGCTGGGCCAGGGCTCTGGTTTTAGCCATCCCAAGCCGGAGAGGAGCATGGCTACCTCTGGAGCCAGCACTCGGGTGCTTACTGTACACAGGAAGGGGTGGCACCTTAAATACACCAAGCAAGGATGCTAATGGAAGTCAATATCTGACTTGGGGCTGGGGCCTTCATGGCTGCCCTGGCAGTGGCAGGGATCCCCTTCTCCTAAGGTGGAGAGAGGACCCTGGGAAATAGCCTATCTTTCCGAGTCCTCTGTCACCCTGGCTCAGGAAAGAGGAATTCCTGCCCTGTCCCCTAGGTCGCTGCAGGCAGGCAGCCTGTCTGGAAGGCAGGTCTGGTTATCATGCTGTGTTTCTCTTGCAGCTCAAGTGTTTCCACAGTGTACTGCAAATGGTTCTAGAAGCTGTCCCCGAGCCCTTAAGGTGAGCAGGGGGTAAGCCTAGGTAAGGGAGACTCGCTGCCACCCGTGGGCAGCCTGTCTGGTCACTCCTGAGTGCTTTGGGGAGATCTGCATGGTGCACTGGCTAGAGGTGGGTCTCCAAAGGGCACGATGCCCAGGGCCCAGTCTGAGGACATGCTCTGTCCCTGGAGGCAACAGGACTGGGCCCCAGGCTCTCCGCTGATCTGCTGTCACTTTGCACTGTCACAGTGTAGACTTTGTCACATGACTGTGTGCTTGGAGGTTGGGAGGGGGGGGGGGTAATGGAGCACTTTTTGTCCACAAGACCAAACATGTGGGATAGAGGCCGGGCCATGCTCAGTTCCGGTTCATAGTGGGTTCTGTTCAGCTCAGGGCTGGAGAACCTGGGGGACTACTCCTATTCAATGGATGACGTGATCGCCCTGGAGATCGAGGTGAAAGGCTTGGCAGAACCCTTCCAGGTTCTTTTAGAGCCTTATGCCCTCATCATCCCTGGAGAGAACTACATTGGCATCACCATAAAGAAAGATTTCATGGTAAGGTATCCTCTCACCAGCTTTGGCTGGTCCAAACGATGCTGTAGTTAGGTGTAGGTAGTACAGATAGAGTTCACAACACAGAGCCCAGTCCTGTTCAGGACCACCCCTCCCCCGTGCCTATGGTGGTTCACACTCCCAGGCGAGGCTCGTCTGACTTATTTTATCAGTGTTCCAGAATCTTCTGAAGTCAGGGCTGTGGAACTCTCTCCTGGGTCTTCAGCAGGATGTGGTACTGTGTTGCCTACATCATAAGGGAAAGGCGCCTCTTGGGAGGGAGGCCTGGGGCTTCAGACGGTCAGCAGCCAGCAGAGCATCGTATGATCCCTCGGGAGCCCGTGGTCCCACCATCTTCCAGCAGGTTCTGATTTGATATGGAAGGGCAGTGCCCGGGCAGCCTGGACTGGCGTGTGTCTTTCAGATGTGGAACAACAGCAAGTCACCCATCAGATACATGTGGGGAAAGGTCAGCCACTGCCACATCATCGAAGTGGAGCCCTGCACTGGGGTGATAGGTAGCTCACCTGCAGGAGGGTGTGGCCTGCCTAGGGCTGGATGCAAGGGTACCCATACAAGACCCTGAATATCCTGCGGTCAAATCCAGCCTTGGCCTGGAAGGAAATCATCCCCACCTCTGATCTCCACCTTGATGTCCTCTTCCTCTCCAGAGCCCAACGAGGTCGGATATTTTGAGTTAAATCTAACGGGTGGGGTGCCTGGCCCAACCAGCCAGGACCTGGAGTGTGAAATCAAAGACTCACCGTGTCCAGTGGTGCTCCACATCGAGGCCTCATTTAAGGTGCCGTGCGTGGGTGGGAACCGGGCAGCTGGTAATGCCTGGAGAGGTTAGGACCCAGCCACTTCCTGGTCAGACAGTGTCACGCCCCTCTGGCGTTCCAGGGACCTGCTGTGGCCATTGACATCCCAGCCCTTCAGTTCGGTCTCCTTCGCCTGGGAAAGAAGGCTTCCATCTCCATCCAGATCCGGAATGTCAGCCAGCTCTCCGCCAAGTGGCATTTGAAGGAGAGCCCAGTCTGCCTGGCAGAGAGGAATGAGGATGTAAGTGGGACCCTGCAGGCCTCCCCACGGGACACTCACCCTTGGCTTTTGTCTGAACTGGGATCCTTGCCCTGAGGCAGCAGTCTCCAGGGTAGAATTCATCCCCCAGCCCCCAATTCTACCGGTGTTTCCTGTTCCCCCTTTTCAAACACTGGACGCAGAAGAGGGTGGTGTTCTTAGAAGCAGCCTGAGTCCAGAATTCAACCAGGCAATTCAACCAGGAAGGAGCCACGGCCACCTCTGCAGGCTCTCCCGGAAAATATTGCAGTTTGAGGACCTGCCACCAGGTGGCAGCTGGCAGCTCAAACCTGAGGGCTCTACAAAGAAAATTCAAGTGTGGGGATGTGAGCTGTTAGTTGCTTTCAATCCCCAGCAAAACGCGCGCACGCGCGCACACACACACACACACACAGCATGGTGGCACATGCCTTCATTTATAGCGCTCTGAGACAGGGGTTAGAAGATCATGGTCCTTCTCCGATGACTTTAGGGTGGGCTCAATCCTGATCAAGAGGCACCTCCAGGCAGTTTGGCCCTCACGCCCATTGTCCTGGTCCCACTGAAGGGCAAGCAAATGTCCTTTTGGGTGTGGCCCTCCAGTGACATTCCATTAACCAATGTGGCCCTCTTGGGACCCAAGGCTTCTCAGCCCTACAGGTGCCTGTCTCATCAGGGCCAGGGCTCGGCGTAGAAGTCCCTTCCCAGAGCAGTCACTGGGATACTGTCTTTGTCATTTCTTTTTTTTTGTTTTGTTTTGTTTTTTTGTTGTTGTTGTTGTTTTTTAGAGTCAGGGTTTTTCTGTGTGCCCTGGCTGTCCTGGAACTCACTTTGTAGACCAGGCTGGCCTCGAACTCAGAAATCCGCCTGCCTCTGCCTCCCAAGTGCTGGGATTAAAGGCATGCGCCACCACGCCCGGCTGTCATTTCTTGTAATCTGTCTGCTCTCTCCCTTTTGTATGAGGAGCGGTGGGTTTGCTGACTGGGGCAGAGGGTGGGGGAGAGAATACCAGAACTGATACAAGAAGGAAATCCTTCCTCTATCTGTAACTTCTGCCCACCCCAGGGGGCTCACCCACCTGAGAACCTGAAGGCTAGCCTCAGCTGAAGCTGTCCAAGGTTAGCCTGGGCCTGCGCAGGGCACCTCCTCCAGAGCACCCAAGCTCCCCTCCTGTTCCTCTTTGGTCTTCTCAGCCTCCCTCTCCCATCCCAGTCACCTTCTTCTGGCTCCCACCTCTTAAATCTGTGCCAGGGAGCAGCCGCCTCTGCCTCGCCTGTCCCCTTTGCCTGGACACTCAGCCGCCTCTGCCTCGCCTGTCCCCTCGCCTGTCCCCTTTGCCTGGACACTCAGCTTTTGTTGTCTTTCTCCTGACGTTCTCACCCCGCTGTGGCCCCACCCTTGCTTGCCTTCTCCTTGGCCTCATGCCTGTGAGCCCCAGGGGCAGCTTGTGGGGTGACCCTGGTCAGGCCTAGGCAACCTACAGCACCTCAGTTCCCTCGCATCGGCCTTGCGTCTTCACTGTTCCCTCTGAATCGGCCTCAGGTGTCCCCCTTCGACATCGAGCCTTTCTGCGGCCATCTTCTCCCTTTGGGGGAGTGCAGAGTGACCATCACCCTTGAGGCCTCCCAATGTCAGCGGCTGCAGACAGTCATGGAGCTGGAAGTGGAGAACGGGTCCTGGAGGTACAGCAGTGTGGTGCCACAGGGGAGGGCAGCAGCGGACGGTTTCCAAACCGCGTTTATAGTTTGTACAACTATGTGCTTATCTAGAGATGTTTCTGAATTTAAAACTCCAGACACAGGGGGCTGGAGAAATGGATCGGGGTTAAGAGTTCTTGCTGCTCTCCCAGATGACCAGGGTTAATTACTAGCACCCAGGCCAGGTATCTTACAGTCGCCTATAACTCCAGCTCCAGGGTAGCAGGCCAGGCTGGCTATCTTCTGGCTTCCACAGGCTGTTTCTTAGTAAGAGGAAGAATGGGAAACTGGAGATACCCCAGATCACAGAGAATGGGCACAAAATAATCACTGACACTTTTGATATGTTTTATAAAACTGTGGTGGTGGTGGTGGTGGTGGTGGTGGTGGTGGCGGCGGCTGTGGTGTTTTTTATCTTTCTGATCATCTGGCATAACTCAGAACAGCCATAAAAGGAGATAACTTTGTATGTTGAACCTTACAAAGTTAAACATTTTTCTACTTTAATAATACTATCAAGAGAAGCCAAGCCACAGAGTGGTTGAAAATATGGTCGGAAAGAGAGAGACTGCAGGATGCACTGCGGCTTTTGCTTGCAGCAGGGATGTGGGGCAAGAGGAACCAAGTTACCAGACAAAAACTGGGAAGGTTGAGCAGATCCAGAAACCCCAGTAAATTCTCACGGTGCTTCACCTACTCCCGACCTGCTTTCTGACCTGGAACATGTGACCACAACACCCCACATGAGGATTGTAGCACGAGCACAGAGTTCTCCATGCTAATAAGTTGTCTAGATGGGCTGGCAGAGGGTTTGGCCAATAAGCTTCCCTTCCTGAACATTCCTTCCTGCAAAAGGTATTTAATCTCTGGTCCACCCTGAGTAAGTCATAGGCATTCATTTTCCACTACCAATAAGCAGTTTGGACAAGAACCACCATGGAATGAGGCCTTCATCAGATCCAAGCAGCCTAAGGTCCCTCTGTGCTCCTGACACTCGCCCCTGAGCTAAACCAGATCCTCTCCCACTCCTCCCCCCACCCCTGGCCTCACGGTTGTCCAGGAGCTAGGGAACCCCAGCTTCAGCCCCAGCCTGAATCATTTCTCCCCTAGGCTGGAACCCCAGCACTTCCTGTTTCATCTGCAAGCATCATTCACAGGGACTTGGACCCACACAGGGGGTCAGCTCTGATGAACTTAACTCCAAGCCACTTTGCAGAAAGCCTCTTTATTGTCACACAAAGGCACTGTTAGAAAGTCAATTTCCAAATACCAAAACCTCTTCTCTGATCTGGGACTTGTCTGAAGGAACCCAAACAATTCTCAGCCATACAAGACAGAAAAAAACAGCTCCATGAACCTCAGATAACAGTTGATCATTGACTGTTTACAAAAGGCTGCTTCAGAGTCCAGGTGCCATCACTCAGGAATTTGTGCCAGAGACACTGGCTCTGCTAATTTCCCACTATACCTCTGTTGGGTGAAGTGCTGTATATGTGTGTGTGTCTGTTAGTCTGACTGGAGTGTAAGGGTGTTGTGTGTGTGTGTGTATGTTAGTCTGGCTGGGGTGTAAGGTGTTCAAGCCTTCCATATCATTGTACATCTTAGTTCTGCTCATTCTTTTTCTTTCTTCTCTTGTATGTTACATCCTGACTCATATGTTACATCCCCCCTTCCACTCCTCCCAGTGCACCTTATCCCTCCTCTCAGCCCCAGATCCACTCCTCCAACATTTCCCTTCAGAAAACAGCAGGCTTCCCAGGGATGTCCACTGAACATGGCATACAATGAGACACCCTCCTCTCTAGGCAGGACAAGGCAACCCAGCAGAAGGGAAAGAGGCCCACGATCTATCAGAAGAGTCGGAGACACTCCCCACTCCCACTGTTGGGGTCCAGCAAGAACATCAACTATGCACCACATCATACATGCAAGGACCTAGCTCAGACCACATCATACATGCAAGGACCTAGCTCAGACCACATCATACATGCAAGGACCTAGCTCAGACCACATCATACATGCAAGGACCTAGCTCAGACCACATCATACATGCAAGGACCTAGCTCAGACCACATCATACATGCAAGGACCTAGCTCAGACCACATCATACATGCAAGGACCTAGCTCAGACCCACGCAGGCTCCGTGGTTGTCTGTCCCTTCAGTCCCCGAACCCCTGTGAGCCCTGCTTAGTTGATTCTGTGTTCCCCTGGCATCGTTGACCCCTCTGACCCCTACAGTTCTTCCTCCCGACACCCACGGCCAAACATTAAGTGGAGTTCAGTTCATTCTTAAAAGTAAGCTATTGAGGTCTCCAACCCGTCCTGGTTGAATTGTCTATTTCCTTTTTAATTCTGCCAGCTTCTGGGAGGTGCACACCAGGCCCAGCAACGCAGAATCAATTACTGGCTTTTGTAGTTCTCTGTTAGGTTAGATAAAAGAAATGAGATACAGGGGAAAAAATAAATCTATTCCATCTTTTATATGTACTTATAGATTGGGTTTTTTTTATAGTATCGTGTCAGTCCAGACCCCACCAGAGAAATAGAACAACAATATATTTATTAAAATACAGTTTTGGGGTTTGGGGAGGTCGGTAAGTTAGCGAAGTACTTGCTGTGAAAGCGTGCACACTGGAATTTGGATCCAGCACCCACATAAGAAGCTGAACACAAGCCGGGCATGGGGGCGCACGCCTTTAATCCCAGCACTCGGGAGGCAGAGGCAGGCGGATTTCTGAGTTCGAGGCCAGCCTGGTCTACAGAGTGAGTTCCAGGACAGCCAGTGCTATACAGAGAAACCCTGTCTCAAAAAACCAATAGAAGAAGAAGAAGAAGAAGAAGAAGAAGAAGAAGAAGAAGAAGAAGAAGAAGAAGAAGAAGAAGAAGAAGAAGAAGGAAGAAGAAGAAGAAGAAGAAGAAGAAGAAGAAGAAGAAGAAGAAGAAGAGAAGAAGAAGAAGAAGAAGAAGAAGAAGAAGAAGAAGAAGAAGAAGAAGAAGAAGAAGAAGAAGAAGAAGAAGAAGAAAGAAGAAAGAAGCTGAGCACAGCAGCGCGTGTGTAGCCCCAGGGTTGGGGAGGCAGAGCCCCAGGTCCCACTGGCTCACCAGTTTAGCTGGATCCTGTCTCAAAAAATAAGGTAGATGACATCTCAGGAAGACGCCCAACATTGACACTCATCTCAGGCCTAGACACACTCACACACACACACACACACACACACACACACACTATGCTTCAGCCAGACATAGTGCATGCCTGTAATATCAGCACTCAGACAGTTGAAATAGGAATTTCATGAATTTAAGTGCTGTCAAAGACACTTAGCAAGACTATGTATTATGTTATACATACTATATAGTGTATATGTACTCTATCTTATATAATATACAAACTGTAGGTATGTATGTATGCATGTATGTATGTATGTATGTATGAATGCATGTATAATTTCTTGCCTGAGTATAGCTGGCCAGGCAAGCCCAGGTTCTTGGTTTTAAGGCCTCTGAGATTATTGACAGGTCCATCTGGACTCTCTAAGATAATCTCCTTTGCTTACTCCATCAGCTCACCATAAATGTTAATCATATTACAAAGCACCTCCAGCCATCTAGACACACAGAGCACTTGTTCAACAAGCTCCTGCCTTACAACAAGGGGCGGGGGGAAGAGCAAACCAAAGCAAACCTCTTTATGTCCATCAGTGAACTGAGGATGTGGCACCGAGTACCACCCAAATCCCAGGGAGAGTCAAAATAGAAAACAGGTCAGTTTCCCTGAGCAGAAGGCAGTTGGAGCCAGTCATGGAAGGAACACTCAATAGCTTCAACAAATTCTGGAGGCTGAATGTTGATTGGGATAAGACTCAAGACTTTGGGGAGCTCTTGTAGATCACATTCTGTTGTTGTGAAAACAAAACACACAAAAAAACAATACTCTGACCAAAAGCAGCATACAGAAAGGATTTATTTTGCTTGTACTTCCAGGTCATAGTGCATTGTGGCTAAGGGAAGTCTGGGTAGGAACTAGCAGCAGCAACTATCAAGGAACTTGACTGGCTTCCTCTCAGGCTTATGCCCAGCAAACTTTTTTATACAGCTCAGGACCACCTGCTTAGGGAATGGTGCTGCCCACAGTGGGCAGAGCCCTCCTACTTCAGTTACAGTTCAGACAATCCTCACCCCAAACACGTCTACAGGGCCAATCTGATCTGGACAACCCTCAACTGAGACTCCCTTCCCAGGTGACTAGGCCATGTGGCCATATCCAATTGACAGTTAAAACTAATTAGGAGAGGAGAGCCTCGATTCTTGTAGTAATGACAGAAGAATAATTTTTTCCTTTGATTAGGAACAGGAAGAAGTGAGCAACCATTCTGAAATAAGCCCAGAGTATCCTTAAAATTTCTCATGTTTCAACTTTGAGTCATTTAAAATTTAAACATTTTGTTTCTACACGCTCATGTTAAAGTATAAGAATATGGTTATGTTTTGAGTAACAATCCTATATGTTTGCTGCAGCTGTGACAAAGATGGTTTTAAGAGTTATGCTTGGAAGCTGGGAGTGGTGGCGCATGCCTTTAATCCCAGCACTTGGGAGGCAGAGGCAGGCGGATTTCTGAGTTCGAGGCCAGCCTGGTCTACAGAGTGAGTTCCAGGACAGCCAGGGCTATACAGAGAAGCCCTGTCTCAAAAAACCAAAAAAAAAAAAAAAAAAAAAAAAAAAAAAAAAAAAAAAAAAAAAAAAAAAAGAAAGAGTTATGCTGGTTTTTGTTGGTTTTGGTTTTCTGGAGGCAAGGTCTCACTGTGCAGCCCCAGCTGGCCTGAAACGCCCCACAACCCAGCTGGCTGTGAACTCACAGTAATCTACCTCTCTCTGCCTCTGGGGTTGTAAATGTGCACACTACCTGTAACTGTTTCGTTGTTGGCTGTGGTGATTTGGTTTGGTTTGGCTTTTGTTTATTTCTTTCTTTTCTTTTTTTTTTCTTTTTTTCTTTTTTGGTTTTTTGAGACAGGGTTTCTCTGTGTAGCCCTGGTTGTCCTGGAACTCACTCTGTAGACCAGGCTGGCCTCGAACTCAGAAATCCGCCTGCCTCTGCCTCCTGAGTGCTGGGATTAAAGGCATGCACCACCATGCCCGGCATTTCTTTTGTTTTTTATTATATTAACAGATTCCTCAAGACTTTCTGCAAAGACACCCTCATCTGCCATTTTATAAATTGGGATAGTTTTGTGGGGGTTTTTCCCTTTCTGATCCATGTGCTGTATGATTTCCTGTGTTTAGCTACCTTCCCGTGTATGCTGAGGTGCAGCAGCCGCACGTGTACCTGAAGAACAGCCACTTGGTGTTCAGCAATCTCTACCTGGGCGTGCCCACAAAGTCAAAGACCACGCTCATCAATGGCACACTCCTGCCCACCCGGTTCCACTGGGGAAAGGTGACCGAGATGTGTACGGCCCCGCCCTCTGAATGGCCACCTTCCAGAATAAACGTTCAGCCTCCCTCCCTCCTTCCCAAAGCCTGCTGCTCTCTTCACTGTTCACAGCAACGTGTGGCTCCTTAAGGAGCAGTTCATCTTGCCTGACCTTCCATGGCCCCATCCTTAAGAAATTCTGGTTCCCTGGTGAACACAGCTGGGTCCTCCAGCCAGCACGGCCCACAGCTGGTTCACACAGTTGTTGGGAGCCTGGTCATAGCAATGTCCCTGTCGTTGACACTGGAGCTCGTTCTGAGCACCATGAGAAGGACCTCAAAGGTGGCTTGCCTTCTGATGATAGTGGGTTGCCCAGTTTGTTCAGGAATCTCCATGGTGGACAGTGAAGCCCACCCAGGCTTGGGGAGGAGAGAAGGCTCTGTGTGGTGGTTGTTGTTTTTCTTGAAGCGCTCAGCCCTGTCCAGCCTGCTGGGTTAGCAGTCTGTGTAGACCCTGCTTCATCTGGTAGCCTCACGAGACAATAATCCCGTCCTGTGTCTTGCAGCTCCTGGGACATCAAGCAGATTTGTGCACAATGACAGTCACTCCCACACAGGGCCTGCTGGGCCCCAGTGAAGAACTCCAACTCACCTTGGAGTTGACGACCCACACCGAGGTGAGCAAGGCAGCCTGGGCGTGTCTAGTGTCAGGAAGGCACCCTGTCTAACCAGCGGTGCCCATGCTCCCTGGGAGGCCAACCACACACCCTGCTCTTACTCTTCATGAGTGGGCAGGCCACTTAATGGACTTCCTTTCACGCTGGACCCACTGTCTGAGGCCACAAGGCTAGAGAGCCCAGTGTAGGCTCAGATGTGCCCCCAAGACACACCAATCACACTGCTTTTCTCTAGGGAGTCCTCTGTGACCTCAGATAGCCCAGTTGTCTAGCTGTCCCCAGGGCAAAGCCATTGCTCAAGGGAGGCTAAGAGGTGGCTAGCATCTTCCTAGGAGAGGCTCTGATTCTCTCTGGAGTATCCCAGAGGGATGACATCACAGTGGGACATACTCACTTGGATGTTGCTGGCCATCTCATATCTTCTGGGAAGAGAAGCATCCTTAACTTCTTAAAAACAAAGCGTTTCTTCTTTCTTTCCTTTTCTTTTTATTGTTTTGGTTGGTTGGTTGTTGTGGATGTGCGTGCAAGAGTGTGTGAGCACATGCTGCTGCCTGTGGAGGTCAGGCGCCAGCTTTCAGGGACTTAAAGGCCCAACCCCTCACTCCTTGATGGCAGATGCAGGGCTGCGGGCCTTCTCATGCAGCTGAGCCTGGGTGCCAGGGTGCCGGACACATAGGCCGAGCCTAGCGCAGACCCCTTCCTGCTGCCCTGTCTCTGGAAGCCGCTCTGCAGACTCTCCTAGTTATTTCTCTCACCATCGTGACCAAAGCAGCTAAAGGCAGGAGAGGTTGATCACGCTGTCCACGGTTTGAGGTTGCAGAGCATCATGGTGGGGAAGCCTAGCCACATCACTCCCGCAAACAGGAAGCAGAGAGGGATGAACGCCGGTGTTCATCTCACTTCTTTACAGTTATCCCAGGACTTTCTCCCATGGCACAGAATGCCCACATTTCAGATGGATCTTCCCACCCTGGTTAACACTGTCTCCTTCACAGGCATGCTAAGCCGTCTGTTTCCATGGCAATTCTAAACACCATCAAAGTTGACAACAAAGATTAACCATTATACCTTCCTGTGGATATACACAGATATATAGGGCAGGTGTATATATCCATGTATATTCGTCAGCCTCTAAGGGGCTTGTCTGGGCTGGCAGAATGACTCACTGCAGGCTCCGCAGGCCCATCCTTGGGCAGAAGGCAAAGCCTTCATGTCGAATTACCCGTTGCTCATCTTCTGAGGCCCCAGCCCCGAAGCCAACCTGTGGATCACCTTCCTGCAGGAAAATCTGACCAATTTAGTTCTCCCTTGTCACGTGTCTGGCATGGAGAAGCCGCTGGCCCTGGGCATCTCTGGGAAGCCTCTGGGACTGCAGGTGACCATCTCCATCTCCATAGTGGAATCTGACAGAAGGTGAGTCCAGGGTAGGTGCAGCCACGTGGAGGGCCGGCACTGCACAATGGTGCCAGCCCCCACTCCTCCCAAGTGGACTCTCACAGCAGAGAGAAGGCTCCCAAGTTGTCACAGGCCTCCCCATCCCTACAGAAACCTTTCCACCCCACCCACACACTGAGAGGCAGGAGATGGCAGGGATCCTCTGCAGGTTTTCCCACATGAGGCCCAGCAACCTGGAAGCATTCCTTTCTCACGCCACTGGGGCAATTTGTACACCTCTGGCACCATGGATTGGCGAGAAGCTCGGGCCTGGGGTCTGGCGCTCCATGAGGAGGGAATCAAGAATTAAGTTGGGTTTCAGGACTACTCCCCCACTGCACCCGGGTGGCTCTCTGGATGGGAGCAAGGGTGACAGGTAACCTAGCGCCCGTGGCGTGGGCAGCAGCTCCGCCAGCACTGCACAGGAGGAGCTGCGGCTGGACTTCGGCTCAGAGGTGCCGTTGAGGACCCCCGTGATCCGTCAGCTCATCCTGACCAACTCCTCCCCGATACAGACCCCATTCACCCTCACACTGGAGTACTTCGGGAGCTCCCAGGACAGCCTGTACAAGAAGGCCAGCGTGTGAGTCTCAGCATTTCCCTGGGGACATTTTCCAGGGTGCACACTGTGGGATATCCTCACTGGGCCATCGTGTGGCTGGGAAGGCTGCCACAGGCTATGGTTCAGGGTGTGGGAGGGACTGACCACCTCCATACTGTCCTCTCTCTCTGTGTGTGAAGCCCTGACGTGCCTCCTGCCCTGCTAAAGACGGCACACATCCAGGAGCACATAGCCAAGAAGGAAAGGCTGGGTAAGCGGCACCAGCGTGGCAAGTGTCAGGCCCACGCCATGGGCAAGGCCAGGTTTGATGTGGCCTTCTGACGATGTGGGCCAGAGCCTGCCAAGGAGGGAGGGGCAACCAGAGACTCCCTCTCAGTGCATTCCACAGCAAAATCCCCAAGATGGCCAAGGCTTTCCCCTGCCGGGGCCTGAGGCATGTATATAGGACATGGTTTTGGTTTGGGGCTGGCAGCAACTTGACTTCAGAAGAGGTACAAGACATGGGCAAGCAGGCCGCCTGACTGAGGAGCAGTTGCACAGTGGCTCTCTACCAGGCCAAGCCTTACTAACCCTTGGGATTTCGCCCCTCACTCTCAGTCCAGTGCCCTGACCCTCCACATTCTGTTCTCCCCAGACTTTGTGGAGAGCATGTTGTCTCACAGGAAGGGAGCTGCCTTCCTTCCCCACATCTCCCAGGGCATGCTGGGAGCCTACCAGGAGCTGTGTATTGACATCACAGGCTGTGCCAACATGTGGGGCGAGTACTGGGATGAGCTCCTCTGTGTGGTAAGGACGTGCATGCATGCGGGCACACCGTTTCCTAGTCTCCTCCCTGCCAGCTGTGGGCCGCAGCCACTCCAGGCACAGCTGCTGCCGGGTGCTGCCCCTCACATCCTCCAGGCATAACTGCTGCCAGGTGCTGCTTCTCACATCCTCCACCCATTCCGTGGTCAAGGCTGGGATGCTTCAGACAGGAGGGTCCCCCTGTGTAGCAGAGCCTTCTGGATCTCCATGCTGGGCAGGGCAGGCTGGGAAGAACAGTATGGAGTAATGAGGCAGTAACAGCTACCCAGGCCTCTCACCCTGACCCAGATCTCTGCATTTCATCATTTGCTGGCCGATCTATTCACTCAGACAGTCTTTAAGCAACTAAAAGATAGGGAAATTTGAAGAGGCTCCAGGAGGGCAGAGGCCCTGAGGCTAGTAGATCGGCAGAGACAGCAGGGCTGTGACGGGAAGGAAGGGCAGCCAGGAGCCACGGGTGAAGTAGCCCAGGCTAAGGGTGCCTAACCTGGGGACTGGGTAGTGAGGGGGGCTATTCAGCAGGAACTGAGTCCTGGGGACCCTGGGCTGGTTGGACATGCGTAAGCTTTGCCTGACAGAAACGAAGTGGCTCTCACTCACAAAGAGCTGGTGTGCTTGCAGGTGGGAGACCTGCCGGTCACTGCCATCCCGGTGTACATGGCCGTGGTGGGCTGCCCTATCAGCTCCCTGAGGAATACGTTCTACAGTGTGGCCCCGTTCCAGAAGGAGCCCATCACTAGGTGCTCAGCCTCAGCCCTGGTCTCTGATCCCCACTGACGGACCTCACACACACACACACACACACACACACACAGAGAGAGAGAGAGAGAGAGAGAGAGAGAGAGAGAGAGAGAGCAGAACCCACTAGCTGCCAATCTGGGCTGCCTGCTGCCAGCTCCTGGTTCTCCAGCTGCTCATCTTGGAGAAGAGTAGCCTGGGGTGGGGTGGGGGCATGGCTGACATCTGTGTGTCTCTGAGCTTTGGGAGGTGTGGGTGGGCAGAGGGCGAGCCAAGGCAGCACCAGATCCCAGGGCTGACACAGATAAACTAGGATTTAGCTGGTGACCCCAGCGAGGCAGAGGCAGAGCAGAGGGATGTGACCTTCTGTCTAACACTCTGCAGCCCTGGGTCTTGCTATCCTGGGACAAGGACAGATAGATAATACTCTCTGGTTTGAGTTCCACACAACATCCCTGCCTCCCAAGGTGGCAGAGTCTGTAAGGACTGTGCTAGCTAAGGCTGCTCTTTGCCTCCAGGTTTGGGACCCAGATCTCTGGAGGAGACACAGTCACCAGATCTCTCCGTCTGTATAACTCCAGTCACTGTGGTGAGTTTGCTCATGTGATGGTCAAGGGGATGTGTCTGGCAGGGAGAGACTGTGCCTCGAGAGAGCTGAGAGCCATGGACAGGACTCAAGGAGTCCAAGTGGCCTGTGCTCTTGAGACAAACCAGAATAGAAAGGTGACGTCTCTGCCAGGCCAGGGTTGAAAGAGAGGTGTTTCCCTCCTAGAGGATGAGACTCATCCTTGCTTAACTCTGTCACCAGGGTCACACTGTCCCCAGGGACAGACACTTCCAAGGGCCCCTCTTCTCATTCCTTCGACCAACACTATCTGAGCTACACACACATCAGCTGCTAGGCAAGGGGCCAGGGGATACTGAGTGAACAGTACTAAGGGTTTTATGCCCCCGGGTTGGGGTGGGGATTCCATCCTGATACCATTGACCTGGTGCTGGGGGCTGTTGAGGAACCTCTGGACTTCATTGTGGAGGGCACTTGGGCTGCATCTGGGTAAAGCCAGAGGTGGCAGGGATAGGGGGGCATTTGGTGATTTAAGGAAGAGTTTATGGACAGCTCAGAAGCCAGAGGTTTAAACACTCTGGATCATTCCGAGGAGGGCACGGCCAGAGGTGAGGAGCTCTGGGATCTGCTCCTCGTGGGATCTGCATATTTCTGAAGCTATTTCCGTCTTCGTGGCTGCCATGTCTTGGAATCAGGTCCTCCCGAGTTCACAAGAGTCGTGTGTTGTATTTTCAGCTGCTTTATCAGATGGACCTGCGAGCATCTTCTCTGGTCCCCTCCTAGGCTGTCCCTTGTTGGTCCCTTAAAGCTGCCACTCTTAGGACTCCCCTTGCCTCATATGAGCACTGCTCCTCTGGGTGTCTCTCAGTGTCACCGACTCGCCAACACTTTGGTGTGAATTGTTGTTTGTTTACTTGTTTTTAAGTTTTAAAATTAAGTTTATTTATTTGTGTGTGAAGAGGGTCACGTGGGACAGAGGCGTGTGGAGGGCAGAGGTCAATTATCAGGAGTCCATCCTCTCATGTTATGTGTGGTTTTGGTAAACAACAGGAGGGTAAGCTTTTAAAAATCCTCATTGGTGGAGTTTCACAGTTGGTTGTGTGGTTGTAGGGAGTCAGCTGAGGGTGTCACCCACGCTAGATCAGTGTTCGGCCCATGGTCATCTCCCCGACATTCTCTCTCTCCATCTAATGACATGGTCTTACTAAGTTGCCAATGCTGCCCTTGATCTCACTCAGGACAGACTTGGAACTTGGGATCCTCCCGCCTCCTCTTCCCAAGTAGCTGGGACCACAGACCTGTGTCATGAGCCCAGCAGTCCTCTGGGCATTCTCTCTGGCTTCCATTCTCCCTCGTGGTCTCCTCTCTACTCAAGATCTCTCCACACTGTTCCATCCTCCAGGCTCAGAATATGGAGGTCCCTGGCCACCCTGCTAGGAAGCAGACACTAGGTAATAGACAGGAGAGACAAGGCCAAGGCTTTGGGTGTATCCTGAGCCTTTCCCCAGTGCCAGCACCCACACCTGACTTTGTAGATCCAGAAAGACTGTGCTGATTGAGACACGAGGAGGAGACTGGATAATTAGTCCAGCATCCTGCTTTTCCAGAGGAGTTATGGCACCAGCTCAGGAGGCAGAGTGGCTGAGGGAAGCTTATGCATGGTTGTGCAAAGTCTGAACAAGCTTTTTTAGCTGTTAGAAAGCACCTAGGTGGGTACACAGACAGACAGACAGACAGACAGAGAGGGCACTGTGCCTGGTGGGGTACCCCTAGGTGAGAACAGATGGGAGCAGGATTACAAACAGGTTCAACTCTGGGCAAAACTTCTGGCAGATGATTCATGAATCATGGCCATCACTGGAAAGGATGCACCACACAGGAGGTGTCAGAGAAGAGCAGGTACCATGTGGCTTTGCTGTGCACAGGAAAGCAGACAGTGTGGCAGCCCAGATTTGGGGAGCAATGAGGTGCACTCTCTTCAACTTAGAGGACTTAGCCAGAACTATCAAGAAGTATCATGAAGTTTTGGTTCACCCAGAGTTGAACTTTGCCTCATGGCCAGGAGGATCAGAGAACAAAGGGAGGTAGGAAACTGCTGGGAAGATGCTCACACAGGTTGGACGGACTGGGGGAGGAGAGGAGAACACACTAGAGCTGGTGGCTGAGGGTGGAGAAGGTGGAGACTGTGGGACCTGAAGGGCTGACCTGTCAGAGACAAACCAAAAGGACAGGAAGCTGGAGGAAGCTGGAGGTCCTAGGTCCAGAGATTTGGCCATGACGACTGGTCATGTGACCATGGGGCTTCAGGTAACTGAGATAGATGGCATAAGCAAGCCTGTGAAGAACTACATGTCTTGCTGTATGTGCACATGCGTGTCAGATGGACGTGTACATGTGTGTTCGGGTGTGATCGCATGAGCTTGCCCACGTTGGTAGAACCAGAAGACAGCCTTCAGTGTTGCTCCTCAGGTGCCATCCACCTTACTTGCTGAAATGGGGCCTGTCGCTGTCCCAGGCGGGTCAGCAGCCCCCAGGGTCAGCCTATCTCTGCCTCCTCAGAGCTGGGACTGCAAGTGCACACCGCCACATCTAACCTTTCACGTGCTGCTGTGGTTCAAACCCCAGTCCTCATGTGTACAGGGTCCTAGCTTGCTTTCTGTTGCTGTGACAAACACCGTGAAAAAGAATAATCAACTTGAGGAGGGAAAGGTTTATTTGGCTTATGGTCCATCATCAAGGGAAGGCAGGAACCAAAGCAGAGACTGTGGAGGAGTCTCTGCCTGCCAGTCTGCTCCTCTCACACAACCCAGAACCGCCTGCCCAGGGGTGACCTTGACCATAGTGGGCTGGGCTCTCCTACCTCAAACACTAACCGAGAAAATATTCCATAGACATGCCCACAGGCCAGACTGAGGAAGGCAACTTCTCAACTGAGGTCCCATCTTCCCAAGCAACTCTAGTCTGGGACAGGTTGACAAAAACCTAGCCGTCACACACAGCAAGCACTTGACCAACTGAGCCATAACCCAACCCCACGAACTTCTTTCTAAAACCGCAGCACCATGAAAGTAGCAAGGACCCCTCCCCTCCACCTTGAGTGTGGGAGAATAGGGAGGTGGGGGCTGGAGGGAACCCACCTGCTTTCCTTTCTCCTCCATGGCCACCCCAGACATCCGCCTAGACTGGGAGACCTACATCCCAGAAGAAAAGGCGGACCGGCTGCTGGAGTTGCTTGTGTTTTATGGGCCACCCTTCCCACTGCGAGATGAAGATGGCAATGAGATCGTGTACTCTGAGACCTCGGAGGCCAGCTTACCAGGGTCTCCATGTCCCTCCAATGTGTCAGTGTCTAGCCACACTGTCCCCTCACTGGTGAGCAGGCACACAGGGCATGGTGAGGTGTGGCCCAGGCCCGCTGGGCCCACGTGAGCCGCGGGATCTCGTTGGCAACAGGGTAGCTGCAGTGGCAGCACCAGGGCTGAAGAGCAGATCATGTCTGTCATCCTGCAGAAGCACGAGGCGGTGCCCGCCGGCCACATATACCACATCAGCCCCAAGCAGGTGGTGAGTATGCAGGGGTAGGAGCCCTCTCGTGAGCTGCCCTGGCCTGCCAGTGAAAACAAGGCTACTGTGTTCCTGCCAGGTCATCCCAGGTGGAGAGCACAGGACCATCGACATCTCCTTCACACCCACGGTGCTCGGCCCGGGGGTCATGCACAAGGTGGGGTATACTGGCTATGCCCTGGGCTTCATGAGCTTGGATAAGGAGGTAAGCCTTCCCACCTGGGCCGAGGGGACCATGGCCACCTCCTCTCCCCTGGGAGCCCCATTGCCTGTTCCACCCGGAGGACCAGCAGTGATCTCTGATGGATTGGGCCCCCGCAGACAGACAGACAGATTCCAGGCCGAATGCGACGCCTTCAGGACTTTGCTGTGAGCCCCCTGAGACTGGATCTGAATGGCCACGTGAGACACGCTCAGTAAGCCCACGGGACCTCCCTCCCCTGCCCCTATCCTCTTTGAGAGAGGACACTTATTTCCCTGGTGTGGTTCTCAGAGCCAAAGGACAGGCATAGAAGGGAGGCAGAGACATCAGGCAGAGGGAGGGGGCGCTGTTGAGCCCATATCCTGGTGTCCTGAGCAGCACCTGTCACTGGACAGGCTGCACGTCGAGCTGGACAGCAGTGGCTACTTGGAATTCTGGTGCCAGGCCAGCGACCTCATCCCCCAAAATCCCTGTAGTGGGGTGAGTATGCCATCAACCTGAACCAGTCAAAGGACTGCACCTCCCACATGCCTGTGTGTCCTTGGGGGGGGGGAGCATGAGCCTTTCAAGTCTTGAGTCCCTTTCCCAGAGTGATAGGCCCAAAGAGTAGGGAGAGATACACCACGTGATGTGCCATGCCAGCCACACTCACCCCCGGTCCCACCACTTCTGTGGCCTCCAGGTGCTGAGTGACCGGCTTACCACCCGCCGTCTGAAACTGACCAACACCACTGAAATCCTGTACGACTTCCAGGCCCGGGTCTCCAGGCCCTTCTTCATTTCTCAAGGTGGGGCCAGCTGGGACAACAGAGCCCCTCATCAGTATGAAGAAGGGACGGCCTCCACAAGCCAGCGGCTGATGATCCATCCACAGGACAACATGCTGGTCAGTGCAGGGGTGGAGTGTCTCCCCCACCTCCCCACCTCTACAGGCAACACACAGGCACATCCTGCCCACATCTGGGCATGAGGTACAAATGAACAGTCATAGGCGCATGCCCTCAGACACATCCCTTCCAACATACAAAGCCCCTCTGCACAGGCTCGACACAGCCACACGCATCCCATAAACACATTCAGACTCTCTCCGGTGTGTGTCCCCATGTCCCCAGCACTGATGGCCTGGCAGAGGCCAGTACATGTTACTAAGCACCTCTGCTTTACACTATGTCCCCTCCCTACTCTGCTTTACACTATGTCCCCTCCCTACTCTGCTTTACACTATGTCCCCTCCCTACTCTGCTTTACACTATGTCCCCTCCCTACTCTGCTTTACACTATGTCCCCTCCCTACTCTGCTTTACACTATGTCCCCTCCCTACTCTGCTTTACACTATGTCCC
>LR756407.1:114257-163640 GCA_902729485.2 Mus minutoides
CTACTCATGTGCCAAAGCTATGTCCCCTTCCTACTCATGTGCCAAAGCTATGTCCCCTCTCTACTCATGTGCCCTTTGGCTCAGAGTTTACTGCCCTGGCTTGAGGCCACCCATGGTCAAACTGCCATGAATGTAAGTCCCTCAGAGCACAAGGTACATAGGAGCCTGCAGTTTTGAGGTGTTGTCCCGGGGATGCCAGGGCCTTGACACTAACTGTGAACTTCTGCCTGCTTTTGGTTTGAGATAGGGATGGGACCCAGGCTTTTCAAAAATAGGGCATGCGCACAACCCTTTGAATAGTGGCTTCCTGGGTAAGCACGGCCTTGTCCAGGGTGGACAGCCAAGTGGCAGACCCCCACCCCCACCCCCCACCTTGCGAAGCCTGCTTCCCCCCTCCATTGCAGCCCCTCACCCCTTCTGTTGGTGAGTTTTGGAGTTGGCCCTGAGTACCTGCCTTACTCCGCACATTTGGGTCATCACACCCACCGTCTGCAGGATCTCGCTGAGCAGTCACGCCCTTGCGGATACGCCTAGCACTGAGTGCAGTGAGGGCCTGCATGTGTCGCCTGGCGTGCTTCCCTCCCACACCCTGGGCCTCGCTTGTGGTGGTCGGGAGCCAGAGCCAGAACTGCCCAAGATGTCAGAGAGCTCTCTTGACCACTCTGTCTGGGCTCCCCACTAAGAGAGCTAAGGGGAAGGGAGGGGCCTTACACTAGACCTTTCCAGGAGGTGCCCCAGATGCTCCCAGAAAAGAAAAGTAACATCATATAATAGCCTTGGGCCTGCCTCTGTGGTCACAGGCAGATGGTACTTGGGCATCTGGCTCCTAACCTGAACATTTTAGACCTAAACATACCCTGTAAAACTGAATTCACCGCCACCAGGCCCTGTCCCATGTGGCACCTTCTCAATACAGTGACATTTTATCATAGCTATCTCTCCTGCCAGCCAGAGCTCTGAACTCCGGATGACCAACCAAGCCCCAAGGGTGACCTCTGACCTGTTGGTGCTGCCACTGCACCTCCTCCTGTCCCTAGACAATGGTTTCCAAGTCTGGGAGCACGGGCCTTCAGAGTGCTTGCAACAAGCACGTGCTCCCACTGCCCTCCCGGCCTCCTTGCCCATGAAAATGTAACAAGTGCCTCAGCAGATTCTGAGAGCTACCACCGCACGGAGCTGTCTTCAGGGCCACGAGCCCTTTATTTAGGTCTCCTATGTACCATTTGCAGCCCAGGTCGTGTTTCCACAGCCCAACTCCCCACAGCCACCCAGAGGCACTTTGAAAAGCTGCCTTGGATAGCCTGTTTCAGACTCTAACAGGGCCCTCATGTCCTCAGGATAAAAACAGTTTTTCATTGGCACGTACACACAACCTCGGCTCAGGTCGTGCTCAGTGAAAAAGGCAGTTTCCTTACTCTGTCCCCTCTGGTAGACTCCTGAGGATAAGGAAGGCTGACCTCTGTTGACACAGGGGGTGTATGCAGGCAGTGGGGACCAAATGCTACACGAGGGGGCGCTGCTAAGCTGTGAGCTGGGCAGTTGAGCCAGGCTGGACTCCAGGGGCCCCATAAGCTAGGGGCTGAACAGCTAGGTCCTGGTTGGACCCGCAGGGGCTATAGGAGGGACGAGAGCGACATCTGCCTTCAGCGACCTAGAGTGACGCTGCTGCATCCACATCTACTCAGGTGGATGTGTCCTTCTCATTGTCCCTGGAACTGCTGTCCTATCAGAAGCTCTCAGCCGACCAGATGTTGCCTGGTGTGGACATTCAGGAGAGCGAGGATGGAGAGAGAAAGATGGTGTTCACACAGAATCTGCTCCTGAGCTTCACCAACCAGACTGTTCAGGCATGTTCTAGGCTGCCCCTGCTACTCTCATTCCCCGCCACCTGGGAAGGAAGATGGCACCCTGCCCCGAGGGTGAGGGACTGGAGTGGGAATGGGGGGGGAGTAGCTCCCCAGAAGAGGTGACAGGCAAAGCCTGCTTCCTGTTTAACCGAGTGAAAATGGAGAGACCTAAGTGTGGCCTCATTGGTAGGCACGGTGAGCACCCGGGGAAGAGGGGCGGGGGTGGGAGGGATGTGGGGGGTGGGGGGGTGGGGCCACTACTCGGCTCCCTGTAGGGCTTTGGATGCCACACTGAGCAGCATTGACCAGGTCACACACGGCTCAATGTGGAGCTGAGGGAATCACAGTGTCTAGCTGAGGATGCAGGTAAGAAGGTGAAAGATAGACCCCGTGAGATGCCAGGAAGACTAGGAGTAGAGCAGAATAGTGGGGCCCTGCAGCCGGAAACCCCAGGCAGCATCCGGGGCCAAAAAGAAGTTGCCCGTGGCAGTGCCTGAGTGACTTGTGGACTCCTGTGGAGCCTCTGACCACTTGGCTCAGGGTCTAATGAGTGGAAGGGTGTGCCTTGGACCCCCTAGGAGGAAGGAGACAAGGAAGGAGGTCGGATGGCTGACTGACCTATTGACGGGGAGCCGAGCACACAGCTCCACCGGAGAGGGGCCGCAGAGTCCACCTGCCCCTCCGGCTTTGGTGGCAGTGCCAAACCCCTGCGGTCCCAACTCTGTTCAGAAGTATCCGTACTAGGGGGAGGTGGGGTCCCCGTGCCTCAGAACACCACCCCAGTGAGCAAGGTCACCTCACCCTTCACTGAGTCACAGGCTTGGGCTCCCAGGAGGTGCCCCTGCGGGCCTTTGTGACCCTGCCAGCGCCGCAGCTCTCCACCAGCTGGGTGGACTTCGGGACCTGTCTTGTGAACCAGCAGCACACCCGGCACATCTACCTGATGAACCTCAGCTGCTGCCTGAGCTACTGGACAGTGCTGATGGGTATGCTGGGCCCTCCCATGCGCTGCTGTCCCTTCATGGGACTGAGAAAGACCCCAGGAGGGACCATTGAGTCCTGCCCAGGCAGACTGGCGCCCTAGGGCTGGTAGCACCTGACACTTCTGGAGTCCACCTGTCATCCAGGTCCTGGTTGCCCTGCCCTGGGTTGCTGGCAGGACCAGAGGTGCACCCGAGAGGTTCATCTGATCCTTTCTTCTTGGTGTAGGACAAGAGGAACCAGCCAGGGAGGATCATGCATTTGGGGTCTTCCCAGGCAGTGGACTGCTGGAGGCCCGAGCCACCAATGCACCCCCTACCTCCAGCCCACTTCAGGTGTTCTTCAACCCTAGGTAGGAGCTGCTTCCCGCCTGCGGGGCACTCCCCAAGGGGCCTGAGCACCAGCTGGGACTGCCTGAGCTCACCTACCCCTCCCTCAGGACCAACATCCTGTATGAATCCACACTGGTGGTGGAAGGCATGCTGAGCGAGAAGCCCTGTGTCCTGAGGCTCCGGGGCCTAGGCTCTTATGACGAAAGATACGTGAAATTCCATGAGTTCTGAGGCTCTGTAGGCCCAAGGTCCTCCCCAGCCCCAGCCCCAGCCCCAGCCCCAGCCCCAGCCCCAGCCCCAGCCCCAGCCCCAGCCCCAGCCCCAGCCCCAGCCCCAGCCCCAGCCGAGGCCATCAATCTGGCTCAGGGTTGAGGAGCAGGGCTGCCAAACAGGGACACAGGCTATGGGGCCTTAGGATGAGGGATCTCCTTCTGAGGTGTGGTGTGAGCCAGGCCCTGCGTGACAGGTTTCAGGGCCACCACCAGCAGAGTGGCTATGACAGTCACTACAAAGACCGTCCACAATTCCAACAAAGCAAGAGCTGGACCCTGGATGAAATGACTGCAGCCAAGATGAGTTCACACACATTTACTGTGCCCACCATTCATGAGGCCACCGTCCCACAGAAATAAACGTTGTCCTGTGGTCATAACATACACTGTCTTTGGTTCAACCGAGAGAACTGGATTGGATGTCCCAGTGCCCACATGTACCCATGCTGCAATTACATTTTCTAAATTAAAGTGCTGTGACACACCCCTCCACTGCTGAGTGTCCCACGCAGATGGCTTCTGAGGCGTCCCTCTCTGGACACCACTGTAGCACTCTCTGGGTTGTGCCGCCTGCAGCCAGGCCTCAGTTCCCAGGGTATTCAAAGACAGCGGCGGCTCCCATCCCAGTCCCGATGCACATGGACACCACGCCGTAAGCTCTGGGGAAAGGAACCAGCGTTGGCTCCCATAGCCAAAGCCTAGCCCATGCTCCTGCCAGGGAGAGCTGCAGCAACAAGGGCTCATGGACAGAGTCAAACCAGCAGAGCAGGACTGTGGAACTGAGTCCCAGACAGACAGACACACACCCAGGTGGCAGACACCTGGTTATGCTGGTTTTGAAGCAAGGCCTCTGGAAGACAGGTCTCACCCCTCCTCTCCCAGTTCAGAACACCTGTGTGTGGGTGCTCACCTCCCCAAGCCCCAGCTATCAGACACCCCAGCTCGAATAACCCCCACAACACCCCCCAAGCAGCAGCCTTACCGTCTGCCACGGCGCTTCAGTTCATTGAGGAGGGTAACAACCTGCCTTGCTCCGGTGCAGCCCAGGGGGTGGCCCAGGGCTATTGCACCCCCCAACGGGTTCACCTTCTCTGCAGGAATTCCTAGCTTCTCCACACAGTAGATGGCCTGGAAGGAGCCAGAGCAGCAGATAGAGCCACTGCCCGCCCTGCAGCTATGCCGCTCTCATCCTACCACATAGCTCAGGGCCCCGGCAACACTGACACCCAGGCTCACCTGGGTCACTGCCCGCCCTGCAGCTATGCTGCTCTCATCCTACCACATAGCTCAGGGCCCCGGCAACACTGACACCCAGGCTCACCTGGCTCGCAAAGGCTTCATTGATCTCAAAGACATCGACATCGTTCACAGTCAGCCCTGTGGAGGAGATATAGACCAGAACTGACAACAACCGCTGGGCAGGACTTTGGATTTCCCAGGACCCTATCTCAAGCATAGGTCCCAAGAGTCTGATGTTTGTCTTTTAGGGACAAGAGAGTGATTCCCAGCTAGCTGTAGGATCAGGCGGACCTTGGATGTGAGGTGCTAGCCTGCTCCATCCACAGCATCTGCAAGGTCAAACCCATCTTTCCCCAGTCCCAGATACAGGTCATGCAGGATTCAAGCACAGGGTGAGAAGGAGCCACCTCACCTGCTTTCTGCAAGGCTGCAGGGATGGCATAGGCAGGTCCGATGCCCATGATGTCAGGAGGGACCCCGACCACTGCATAGGACCTCAGGACCCCAAGGATGGGGAGGCCCAGTTCTTCAGCCTTGGACCTCCGAGCCAGCAGGACGGCAGCTGCTCCATCACTCACCTGACTGGAGTTTCCTAAGGGAGGAAGGGTGGGACAAAGAGGTATCAGGCCAAGCCAGGGAGATCCAGCCCCCAGTCCCCACCATCACCTTCCCAGGAGGCCTGATCAGCTCCAGGTCTCAGAGTGGTACAGGCCACCGCGATTGGCCCTATTCCTGGCTCGTGCTCACCAGCCGTGGTAGAGCCTCCATCCTTGAAGGCAGGCTTCAGCTTGGCCAGGCCCTGCATGGTGGTGCTGGGGCGGACACCCTCATCCTGAGACACGGTGATGGTTTTCTTGTCACCCTTGTCATCCAGGACAGTGGTTGTCACAGGCACAATCTCAGCACGGAAGCATCCTCTGCTCTGGGCACTTGCTGCCCTGCCAGCACCATGGACAGCGAACGTCAGGGCCCTTTGTAGTCTCTTCCTGTAGGTCCCTGGCCTTTGCTAACTCAGGAAGGCTGTGCAACCAGGGACTGACTGTTCTGGTCCTGAGGGAGCTCTCAGTGACTGCTAAGATTCCTCAGTCTCTACCTCCCTCAGGGAGGGAAAGGCCTGCCCAAAGCTCTCCTGCAGCCTCTTCCTGATTTTCACGGTTTGGCGGTGCTCATCCCAGTCAAGAGCAGGGAGTTAGAGGTGCGACTATGTTTTCCTCTCCCTAGTCCCTGGCTGCTTAGCCTGCTCAGCTGTCTCTTCTACAAAGAGGCTGAATGAACCCTTGGGAATGCTTGATTCTTCAAGGCTCGTGTTTGACTGCTAAAGATATAATCTCACCTGCTCCCCATCTTAAATTTAAAAGCGAGGTGCACCTCCTGGACATATTTTCTGGTTCACACACTGTTGATACACGAAGCCTGTCCAGATGAGCCAAACAAGGGAGGTAGAGCCATTCCAATGGGCCAGAGCACATGGCTGCCAGCGACCACAGACTGCAAAGCACACTGCTGGCCAACTCTAAAAGGTGAGGCCATCTGGCTGACATTTTATCCCTCCCTATGTTCTCAATCCATGACCTGAGCGGCCATCCTGCTTCCCACAGACCCGAGGCTCTGGTTGTCTTAAATGGCGGCCTCAGGCCACCACTCCAACCCCAGGTCTTCATCTTGGGCTAGGAGGATTAGGTCTTAGCACCACTGATCCCCACACTCCAGGCTTAAGGATCACCAGTGACCGCCATGTCTGGTCAGAACTGGGTTCTTCTTCTTATGTCCCAAGAAGCAGAGTAGAGGGGAAGGGAGAGGATACTCCCTAGAGAGACCAACCTCAGGGAACAGTTAAAGCAGCCTGGAAGACCCACCCCACACTGCTGCTGAAAATTTCCACCTCCCAGCTGGAGGCACGAGGCTAGTCAACACCTTAGTATCACAATGGGAGCCCCAGCTCAGGCCATCTCCAGCCCCACCCTCAGCCCACCCTGTCTGTCCCGCCGCACTCACTTCTGCTGGGAGGCCAGCGCAAAGGCATCCTGCTTCTGCCGTGAAATGCCAAACTGCTCAGCCACATTCTCCGAGGTTATCCTAGTGCACACACGGGAAAGCAGAGGTGGTGGGTCTGTGGGCCTGAGGACCAGGGCCACACTGAAGGATGGTGCTTGCACCTCTAAGAGAAAGAGCTTCCAGCCATGCCCCAGGGACTCCTGGGTCATCATAAATACTGAGCGCCCATGTCCACAGACCTCAAAGAGTGAAGAGCAGCCTGAACTTGGGGCCTACAGAAGGAACTGTCTCCTGGTGAGACATCTCTGCCCGTAAGAGAATGGAAGGAGGATGCTGGGGACTCTATCTGGCCCCAGTTTCTCCTGTGGTTTCCAGGCTACTCTTGGAAACACACAGGATGTGGAGAAAGACAGGACAGGCTAGGGTTCTCATACAGTGAGCCTCCCAGAATCCCTTGCCCTTGGATGCGCATTGAGAAGAGCTCACAGACATGGCTGCAGAACTACAGAGCTCTGGAGAGGTGGAACAGACTTTCCACATTGTATGCCACTCATCGAGTTCTTCCACTCAGCCAAGTCCTCCACAAACATGTTCAGTGCTCCCTACAACCTTCTCAGTGCTCCAGATTTCGAAATAGGGCTTTTGGGAAAATCTGCCACCATCCTTGTGACTGGGCACCCCAGGTTGGGGGGGGGGGACGTGGGATATGTTTGGATCTTAAGGGGATTAGAGGACTCAAGTGCATCAGAAAGGAAAGTCGAGGGTAGTGTCAGTCCAGTACCTAGTTCCTACTGAGTGCATGATACTTGAAGGATGGAGAAAGGGGGTGAAGAGGAGTAGGGCTCAAGGCTTGGCATTGAGAAAATTTCCTGGTCTACACACACACACACACACACACACACACACACACACACAGGTTCCTGTAGATACTCACCCCATAGGAATCAGGCAGTCTCTAGCCTTCTCATTCTCCAGCAGGCGGGAAGAGATATTCCCAGGGTTCCCTCTCTGGGACAGGGTCATGGACTCCACCCTGATGAAAAGGAGTGAGCTCTAGCTCTGGCAGGAAGCCCCAGGGATGGCCAGTTATGTGGCAAGTGCCAGCCAGCAGGGACTAAGTAAGCAGGGAGGCCTCCAGGAAAGCAGCCACTCCCTGGCCAGTGACAGGCATTGAAGAGTGCCTGAGCCACTTCTCCCTCCAGCTCCAGACACAGTCCCAGCTCTGGGCTCCAGGCTGCTGCATGGCACTTACTGAGCCAAGTAAGTGGGGGTTCCCAGGGATGGCCTTCCAGTCACCCCTCCAATGCAGCACAGACCAAACCAGCCTGACTCAACCCTCAGCATCCCCAAGTCAGAGGGAGGAAGAGAAACTGCGGGCACTAAGCTTATAGGAGAGAAAGGTCTCACCCACCGGCGCAGATTGACAAGTGGGTGGGGTGGCTGAGGGAAAGGCTGGCTGGCCAGTGCAGAGGAAGGTGGCCATGAGGCCTCACGAGTACCAGAGGCCTCGCTAAGTTCTCTCCCAACTTCAGCATAACACGAACTGTTGTTCCTTTGGAAGGAATGAGTATTAACTGCACACCCTTGAATGTGGCGGTGAGCATTGAGCCGTTAAGCTATACCTCAGCCTTAAACCAAGTTTTTCATTTTGAGATAGGATCGTCTTGCTAGACTGCCTCAGCCCCAGATTTACTCTGTCGCTCAGCTGGGCCTTGACCCCGAGATGCTCCCTGAAATGCTGGACACAGACCTAGCCAGGTGCTTGAGTTCTGCTTACACGTGAAAACCTGTCAAACTGTGTGACCGAATGACACATGCCCTGCAGAGTCACCTGTGACTCTATTTACCACGCTACAACATCCACAGAGCTGAGGCAGGTGGGTGTCTCTTTTTAAAGGTGAGGATATGAAGTCCTGGCAAGGAACGAAGCTGGTTGCTGTCACCAACATGAACTCCAAACAGACCATCTGGTCCTATAGCTCAATTCTGGGCAAGCTGAAGAGCTTACAGTTAGGGAATGTCAGGCTGTGATGCACCTATCCTCCAGGTATAGCTGCTATGTCTCCAACATCAGGGCCCTCAACTTGCTTGGGACTAGATCAACCCCCCCTCCCCGAGGGCCTCATAACACACACAGGTCAGGACAACCCAATGCAGGCAGCCAGGACCTGACCATAGGCCGGCAATGCTTCCTATCCAAAGCTATCCTGGAGCTGCTAGCTCTGAAGCCTACTAAGGCCATCTTCCACGGATCTCCTAGGCTGCCTTCCGACAGCAGATGGCCCCAACACTCTGTTCTTTCCTGGAGACGCTGTCAATCATAACATCTGTAGCCCTTTGAGCCAGAGGCAGAAACAAAGGGGCATCTCTGAGTGGAAGGGACAGTGAGCAGATCACCAGAGATGTGACCACGTCCCTGACAACACAGTAGTGATCTGGAATTTCTCCCTTGGTACTGGGATGGCAGACACAGTTACTGCTTAGGGACATTTACATAGTGAGGTAATGTCCCAACTTGAGGGAATCACTCCACTACTTCTCTCAGGACCGTGGGAAGTCAGCCAGTGCTGCGGAAGTGCAAGTGCTGCAGGTGTCCAGTGTGACAGTCAGAGTTGTAAGAACGGAAGAGGCCACTCCACCCAGAGCTGCATCCTAGGCTGCATCTGTGGGAGCCCAGCCCAGCCAGCTGCCACAGTGGGCGGGGAGAATCATAGCCAAGGAGAACAAAATCAGGTTGATTGCTGCATTGGTTAGTAAGGTCCGGCAGGAAGGCAATCTTACCCACAGGCCATGCCAATGTCATAAGACCCATTTCTGATGCCACCTGCAACAAAAGCACTTCATAACCATCCTTGGCCAGAGTGGGCCTGCCCTGGAGCAGCACAGCCTGTCCCCTCTCTCACAGGAGACCCAGGAGCACCCAAAAAAGGCTTGGGGTGTGGCCATGGGTGCTCCTACTCTCTTTCTGCCTAGGGTCCTGAGGGTCAAGGACCAAGGTCAGGGTGCACTGCAGGGTACACCCAGCAGTCACCACTTACCAGCAATGTTGGCCACTGCCTGCAGTCCCGATGAACACTGTCTGTTGACCGTAGACAAAGGTACAGTCTCTGGGATGCCACTGAAACAGAGGGGAGATGGCGGTCAGCCTTGGATGTGTGGCTAGCCCTGGATGTGACCCTGTCTCACGGAAAACAGGTCCCATGAGACTTCTGGGCCCCATGAGAGCCCCAGCAGTGAGTGTATAGATCAGGGCAATAGGGAACCCCCACTGGAACAGATCTGTAAGAACGGGAGCAGCTACTGCAGCTGTCTCTACCGTTACTGCCTAGAGTCCCCAATACATTCTCCTCTGTCCCACGGTTCTCAACACGGACCGTGGAAGCCTGGTGTATGCCACAGATCACCCTTGCCTTGAAGACTCTGCAATGAAAACCAGTAATTACTATGGTCCTCCGAGGACAAGCGAGCCTGCTGCTAGCCTAAGACACAGCAGTAGCATCCCAACATTGGGCCACCATCCACACTCACCTTGACCTTTCTAGTAGACACAGAGTTGGTCCAATGTGTCCAGTTTTCTCCCCACAGTCATACTTCAACCCCTTCTCTGGAGCTCCCTGGGTTCAGCCATTGAAATTATCAGAGCTACCTTCCAAGGTGGCACACAATCCTCGGCCAACATGGCTAAGCTCTAGGAGCCTCCCGGACCCTTGACTGACATTCCGAGAACCCCAGAGGTTGAACCCACAGGAATTAGGATTGGTCTGGTGTGCAGGAAAACCGGAGAATCCCTGAACTGCTGCTCTAAACCAGGTTCTGAAGGGGCCCCCAGGAGGACGGCTCCCTGGGCTGTGAAGATTCTCCTAGGTTACCACTCTTTACCAAATTCATCAAGTTTCTCCTAAACAGCCTCCGAGCCTGAGGATCCGCCTGAAAGAGGCTGAGGAGCTGATAGTACTGTACCACATCATATACCCAGCCATAATGCAGAGGAATATGTGTGTGTGAAGGCCACGTCACATGACAGATCACATGACAGGGGGACCACTGAGAGGTGAAGCCTGAGGGTCTGAGGAAGGTAAGCACAAGGGACAAGAGTATATTTGAGCAGATTTTAGCCAGGACAGGGAGAGCAGACAAGAGCCGCCCTTCATGGGGACAGAATGGGCAGAGAGGCATAGATGCAGATAACCCTGATACAGTCAGTTTGGAGAAGCCAGTTGGAGATGAGGGTACAGTTAATCTGGAGAGGGATGGGGAGATCCCGAACCTCAGGCTAAGTCTAACCCTTGCCAGTTTCCAGAGGTTCTGTTTGTCTGTTTGTTGTTTGTCTGTCTATTCCTGATCTGTCACTGGCCAGTTTGCTATGACTTTTGACCCACACAGCAGGAAGGACTGAGGGAAGAGTCCTCAGCCTCCACAGACGAGCTAATGAACCCCTGCTTCCCCAGCAGGGGAAGCCAAGAATATCAGGTCTCCTCCTACTGGGCTCCTGGGCCTATGTGGGGTACCTCCGAGCTTCAAACGACTGGAGGAGCCTGGACTTCGTAGGTGCTCAGCTAAGAATGGAAGCAGGCTCTGCTCAGTGTGGCCATGAGGTTGTTTACACTCTAAAGGGGATGCCATAAGTTGTCTTTGTTTAGGCCACAGAGACGCTCTAACCCAGTCCCCAAGTCCTGGATGCCTTGGCCATTGGCCCAGTGACACGCCCCCTCTAAGTAGGGGAAAGGTTATTGAGAAGAAGTCAGGTCAGTGGACTTTAGTTGCCTCAGTATCTTCATTCCACCTGATCTTCCACCACACACAGATACATCCCCAATGCCAGGGCCTTCACCAGTCACCGTGGACAACCAAGCTGGAGCCAGAGAGATTACCTCAGGAACTGGGCGATGCGCGCCATGATGGCTCCAGCCCCGGGCTGTAGCACATTGCCTGTGGATAGAAGAGCCCTCACTCAGTGTCGGGTGGTGTCCGGAGGCCTAAGGCGAAACACGCCACAGAAAGGAGACATTCCAGATCTCTCCAAGAATCACAACCTCCGGAGAGAGGTGCTCATGAGACTGTTAAGGCTCAAACTCTGGGGAGTGGGGAGCCAGCTACCCAACAACAGCCAGTGCCGGAGGGCTGCCAGCGTCCTTGCCAAGGCATGCTCCTCTAATCACAGGAAAAGACAGGAGAGTAGGGTAAGAGACACAGTGTAAAGCCTGAACGCTGTGGGAAGCCGGGCTGTGGGCGAGGGAAATGAGAGTCTGCAACTGCTCACCTCCCCAAGCATCCTCCTCCAAGCCCCGCACCACTGCAGGGACGAGGAAGAGTCTGGCACCTCGGGACAAAACCGTGTCCTACGCTATGTTCTAGTTCAGAGAAAGCGCAGGGGTTAGGGCAGGGTTGGGTGAACCCATCTGCACCTGTAACCTGGGACAGGATGTCCCTGTAGGTAGAGAACCGCGTGCCCCCCCCCCCGCCCACCTCCTGGGGTCTCCTGGAACATCTGGGCTTTAGAGCTTTTCTACTTAGGGGAGCTCAGCTTTCAGCGCCTCTCAGTAGGCAGATGTGCCACGAGGGGGAGTCCAAGGTTCTACGCTTGAGACTGGCCATCGGGAGCAGTCCTCTGGTTCAGACCTCTGTGGTCCAGAGCCCTCTCCTTCAGTAGCTCACGTCTGAGAGATGGGAGACGGATCTCGGGAAGGAGGGCGGGGAAGGGCCGGTGAAGGACCTGCAGGGGTGCTCACCCACGGAGATGTCCCCCAGCTGCTCAGGCTTTAGCTTCACGTCCTGGAGAACAGCGGTCATCACGGCCGACAGAAGCTCATCGGGGGTGGTGTCCTGCAGGGTGAGGCGCAGCCGCGGTGAGCTCAGCTCCCGTATCCCCACCCGGGGACTCTGCCGTCACTGGACCCCCGACGGCAGGATCCCATCCGCGCTGGCCGCCTTCTGCTCCCCTCGCCTGCCCGAGGGGCCTCACCTTGAAGCCGCCACGGCTGGCGCGGCCGATGGGGGTGCGCCGTCCGTGCACCACCACCACGTCAGAGGCCGAGGCCTGCGGGAAGCCAGCGGAGCAGGGCGCAGCTTGCAGCGCGGAGCTCGACTCGGGCCGGCCGGCCAGGTGGCCCAGCACTACCTGCATCCGATGCATCACGGAGGTGGGTCCCACCGATTTGCCAGTGCTCTGGGCGCTGACCCCAGAGAATTAAAGACCCGGGCTTGCACAGGGCAGAGCCAATTGGAGCCTTACATTTTCTTAAGTCCTGCCTACCCATTCTGCAGCCAATCAGAGGGCGAATCTTCCTGAGTCTTCCCCACCACCACCTCCCAGCTTCTCAATGCAAGTCAATGAACTTCAGAACCCCTCCTTCTTAAGTTCATCCATATACACCTGTGATGGTGAAAGTGTGTACTGCGCAAGTTCAAGGCCAATCTGGGCTACAGAAATAAGTTTTTTTTTTCAAATATAATTAAAAGAAAAAAGTTTGTGCACATTTTTGAAGCCCCTCCCAGAAGTGTAAACTGGAACTTTTTCCTCATTTTGCAGTCCACACGGTAGCAGGCAGGACCTGAAAGTCTTGTGGATTCCTGAACATGAACCAGGAGACCCTCCTCCAAACATGGCCATGGCACACTATCAGACAAAAGTCAGGAGGTTTCTGGGGCCGTGGCAACAGCTTTACACTGCAGGTGGAGACAGAGGCCCTGACTCTGATTCCTGGTCTATTTGGCTCTCATCTCTCCTGGGTCCCTGGCCCTAAGCTGGATGCTTGAGTACTTGGCTGGAAGAACCCATTCTATCAAAGCACAGAAGCAGTTCAGAGGTCTCTGAGGGTGTCCCATGGGTCTTGCCACCTCTGTGAGATGCCCATCTATTTGAGATGCCCTCATCAGTGCACCCCCTGCAGCACCCGCTCCCCTCACCCCCTTAGCAGAGATGTCTGCCAAGGCCCTGCAGTGTGCCTGGTGCATTAGCTGATCAATGGCTTCCTGTTGAGTGAATGGACTGGGGCTCCCTGGATCTAGAATGTGTTACCAGCTTTAAAGAGTAAGACCAGGTTCCCTGATCACAGTGACAGGTCAGCCCCAAACCATGACAATCACACAGTGTTTTCTCAGACCCCCCAGGGGATCCCAAAACACAAAAGGAGGGGGTCTGGAAGAGGGCTCAGAGAGTAAAGGGCTTGCCCCTCAAGTGAGAGGCCAGAGGTCAGATCCCCAGTGCACATATCAAGGCTGGGCAGGCTTGACAAGGGCCCCGTGACTTTGGTGCTCAGGTGGGAAAGGCAGAGGATCCTTGGGGCAAAGTGGCTTCCTACCCCAGGCAAGTCACTGTGTTCAGAAAGAGACCCCATCTCAGAAAGCAGAGCAGGAAGGGGTTCAGGATGGCATCCAATATCAACCTCTGCCCTACACATATGTGCACACTCACCTGCCCGCATACATTCGAGCATATATACAAACACCAACACACACATATGAGCAAGTGCAAGAGAAAGAAAGCCTTTCCAGGGCAGGAGCACTGTAGCCTCAGACACCTTTCTGTCACCGTGTCCCAGGGCACAGACTGCCTCCCCATCTTCCTAAGTGCAGGGTTGTGTGCTCTTTAGACACCCCAAAGGGCACGCTGCATCGGCCTCCTCCCTTGTCCCCTCCCCACTGTCTTCCAGTGCTGGAATTTGCGGACCTCTTAGAACCTGGGGGGGGGGGGGGCTGTGATTCCATCAGTTCCCAGGATGCATGTAGATCCCACAGCCCGCCGGGTGGTGGTGCACGCCTTTAATCCCAGCACTCGGGAGGCAGAGGCAGGCAGATTTCTGAGTTCGAGGCCAGCCTGGTCTAGAGTGAGTTCCAGGACAGCCAGGGCTATACAGAGAAACCCTGTCTCGAAAAACAAAAACAAAAAAAAAAAAAAAAAGAAAAGAAAAGGACCCACAGCCCACTGTCTGCATGGGGCTAGGCCAAGGATAGCCACCCAAGACAAAAACATAGCTTATCTAAGGCCGGAAGAGAAATGAGATTTTGTGTTTTATTTTTGTTTGTGTTTGTTTGTAAGTTGCTTGCACAGATGCTGAGTGTGGCTGTTGTAATGTCAAAATGTTGAATTCTTCTGCATTGAGCAAGGCCAGAGAAATTCATACAACATCAGAAGGACAGGCTCATCTCCTCTACAACCAGGATGGTGGATCTCAAAGAACATTTCTAAGTTCCACATCACTGGCCCGAGTCCCCAAATGGAAGTGTGAGAGCCTCTACCCCGGCAAAGAATAGGTGCAAAGAACTGTAGACTAGAGGACCACAGAGCTTCTCTAGGGCAGAAGGCAGGGAGGCCTAGCAGAGGGGTGACAGACGTTACAACTGCAAGCCCTGGGACCTAATTCGACTGTAGGAGGGCCCCGAGCTCCACAGCCCACATCCTCCCAGCTGCTGTCAGGGGACTCGTTTTCCCCTCCCATGGAAAGGTTGCTTTGTGGCTGGCCATTTTAGGATGAAGACTCTTAACTCTTTTGCTCATCCCAAAGACTGAATTCTTTGCTTGTTTTTTGTTTTATTTTGTTTTTGAGACAGTGTCGTGGGCATCTTGGGCCAGCCTTGACCTGCATATGCAGTTGAGAGTGACCTTGAGCACCCCGCCGCCCCCCATCCCCTTTGACCTTCTGAGTGCTGGGTTGCAAGGTTTGTAACTCCACACCTTGTTTATTCAAGGCTGGGGGTTGGGGTGAGAACCCGGGCAAGCATCCAGACAACGAAGTTACATCTCTAGACCCAACTTTTCATCTTTCAATTTTATTTTGTGTGTGTACATGTGAAGTCAAGGAATGGATTTCAGGTTGTCAGGAATGCGTAGCAGGCGCCTTTACACACTGAGCCCTCTTGCCAGCCCTCAGTTTTTCTCTTTCTTAGTGGTGGTCTTTGAAGCACAAAAAGGTGTTTATTTTATTTTATTTTTTAGATTCAGCTCCTTTTATTTATGAAGAATGTTTTTGCACAGGAGTCATTAAGCTTTCTGGATTTCCCTTCTGTGCTGTCTGGTGGACATTTCACCTTTCCTGTCCCAGCATTGAGTCGGCTCCTCATTATTTTATTACGTGATTCTCAAGATCTCCTTCATCTCTTTCCTCCTTTCTTCTCCATCCTCATCTTCCCCATTTTCAGTTTCTTTTGTATGCTTGAAGCATGTCACTTTTCTTTGTGCACGTGTGTGTTGTGTGTGTGGGTGTGCATGTGTGTCAGGTGTGCATGTTTGTGCTTGTGTGGGTGCACATGTATGTCAGGTGTGCTTGTGCATGTGTGAATCCAGGTGATAGCCACAGATGAACTGTGGGTGCTCTTTCCCAGGAGCTGTCTTAGTGTCCTTTACCCTGATAAAGCAAGTGCGTGGAGAAAGGATTTGTTCGTTGTAGCTCACAATTTAGGTGATAGTTCACCCTAGCAGGGAGGTCAAGGTAGCAGGGACATAAAACAGTTGGTCACATCACACCCACGGCCAAGAACAGACAGAGACAAACTTGCCAGGGCTTAGTTGTGCTTAACATTCTCTCTCCTTGATAAAATACAAGCTCCCCTGCCTAGGGAATGGCACCACCTACTGCCTAGGGAATGGCACCGCCTACAGTGAGCTATAGGTCTTCCCACACTGATCAACACAAGACAGTCCCCCATGAACACGTCCACAGGCCAACCACTGACTGATTCAGTCAGTGTCTCACTGAGACTCTCTGTTAAGTTGGATGGAAAACCCAGGCATGATGGTCCCTACTCCCAGTACTTGGGAGATGAAGGCAGGAGGATCAGGAATTCAAGGTCCTCTTGGCTACTTTTCAAGTTTAAAGCCAGCCTAGGCTACATTAGATGCTGTCTATCCCCCATCCATCAATCAAAGTTTAATGGAAAGCAAGAATCTCAGGTGGGGGTGTTCTAAATTTCTATTGCTGCTAGAACACTCTAGGAACAGCATTCTTGGTGGAGAGCTGAGTTGTCCAGCACCATAATGTGACAGGTGCCACAACGGGGCAGAGGACAGGTGTTGCCCACTAGGCATTTTTAGGCACCAATATCTGATCATGAAAGGGAAGAGCTGCTGTCCCCTTAAATGACTATGAGCTTCACAGTTTCTTGTTCCTAACAAGGAGTTACACACACACACACACACACACACACACACACACGCACACACACACACACAGAGAGAGAGAGAGAGAGAGAGAGAGAGAGAGAGAGAGAGCCAAAATCAAATACAAGAGTCATGGTGAATCATTACCATACTGTCCTACAGTCAACTTTGCTCTTAATAAGTTACCTCAGAATGCTAGCCTCTCTGGCCCATGCCCAGGGAACTTTGCCATCTGACATTTTAGGGCGTGTGATCTATGAAGAGGCAGGATCTGAAAACAGGCAGGATCAAGAACGTGCAGCTCTCTGCAGGCAATGGCATCTTTTCTGTGCGAGCACGCACCTGTTCCCAAGTAAGATCCCATGGCTTCCCCGAGTTCACACTTATTCTTGTTTTGGAAGTGATCCCTGGTGCTGCAGAAAGTAAAGTGCTCTCTCACCTCCTGCTTGTGCTTATTGGTCAAGGGTGACCCCCCCCCCCCGTGCTTCCTACAGAGGGATTGTCACACTCCATCTAGGGGATGGAGATGTAGCTTAGCTGGTAAATGCTTGACCAGAGCGCACAAGCCATGGTTTCATTCCCAGCACTTCATGAGAATGTAAACAAGGTGTGGCTGTGCAGGCTTGCACCCACCAGACATCAGGAGGTGGAACAGGGAGGAGTGCTGGAACCCCCAAGTTTACCCTCAGTGATGTGGCAACTTGAGCACAGTCTATGATACCCTGTCTCAAGACAATAAATTTTAAAAATTCAAAAATTTAAGTGGTGTTGAGCACTGTTTCCAACTAAAATTTGTATTCAAACAAGCAAACAAACAAACAAAACCTCTCATGTAGTCTAGCTCTTGATTTACAAAAGGAGAAAAATGAGGCCCAGTGACTTTGCAGTGGAGATGGGACCTGAATCCAGAATCTTGACCTTTTTTAATGTATGCGAGCATACTATCGCTGGGCATTGCATCCCATTACAGATGGTTGTGAGCCACCATGTGGGTTCTGGGATTTGAACTCAGGACCATCTAGAAGAGCATTCAGTGCTCTTAACCACTAAACCATCTCTCCAGCCCCTCAAGAATCTTGACTTTTGATCTAATTCCCTCCCCATTCTTTTTTTTTTTTTTTGGTTTTTCGAGACAGGGTTTCTCTATATAGCCCTGGCTGTCCTGGAACTCACTTTGTAGACCAGGCTGGCCTCGAACTCAGAAATCCGCCTGCCTCTGCCTCCCGAGTGCTGGGATTAAAGGCGTGTGCCACCACGCCCGGCTCCCTCCCCATTCTTGTTCCCCTAACCTTGGGATACAGCAGCTTTGTAAAAGACAAAATGTCACCTAGAAGGGTGACTCCCTCAGGTCTAGCACCAGATGGTCTGACATTGGAGAATCTCAGGAGAAGAGCATGCTGTGTGGTGTGTGTGTGTGTGTGTGTGTGTGTGTGTGTGTATACACACGTGCACAAGCGTGCATGCATATGAGATTTAGGTTTACGCAGGTGATCATGTATATGTGTGCGCGTTGAGGGCAGAGGTCCACATGAGTGTCTTCCTCGATCTCCCACCCTCTGAGACAGAGTCTCTTACTGAGCCTGGAGTTTACTCACTTGGCTAGACTGGGTGAAGAGCAAACAATAAAGATCCTCCTGCCTCTGCATCCCTGCTGCTAGGGCTTTAGGTACAAGCCTCCCTCCAGGCCTCCAGGCCTCCAGGGCTCCATGACCTCATGCCTCCCTCCATGGCTCCATGACCTCATGCCTCCTCCCAAGGCTCCATGACCTCATGCCTCCCTCTGTGGCTCCATGACCTCATGCCTCCACCACGGCTCCACCCCTCAGTGCCTGGCTGCTGCATGAGTAATGGAAATCAAACTTTGGCCCTCATACCATAGGGCATCCACACTATACACTTTAAAAATCACATTCCCCTGCCTACAGGCCCTATTCTCTCAGCTCTTTCAAGTGTATTTATTAAATTCTTTAAATTTTTAAATTTAATTTCTTGTATACTTTTTTGTTATTGGGCATTTTTAAATTCTTTTTTTTAAGGGGAAAATCCTTGGTGCTTTCTTTTTTTCTTTTCTTTTCTGTTCTTCTTTTCAAATATTTTTCTGTGATAAGAGACATTCATACAGAAGAGTGCAACCAGCCGGGCGTGGTGGCGCACACCTTTAATCCCAGCACTTGGGAGGCAGAGGCAAGCAGATTTCTGAGTTCGAGGCCATGCTGGTCTACAGAGTGAGTTCCAGAACAGCCAGGGCTATACAGAAAAACCCTGTCTCGAAAAAAACAAAACCAAAACAAACAAAAAAAACCAGAAGAGTGCAACCTCACACTTAGAATGTTCTTTAAACAGACTTTGAGTAGTTTTTTTCACCCAGTCTAAAGCCCCGGAACCTCCTAGAGCCCTAGGTCCCATTAAGAAAGCCATTCTGCTAGGATCAGTTAAAACCAGTAATACCCTTATTTTATCCCTGAAAACCCCTTGGAATTTTTTACTTAGTGTTTTAACCCCTTCAAGTTTTTCATTTAATTTTTTTTCACACAATATACTTTGGTCACATTCATTCCCTCCCCAACTCCTTCCAGACCCTCCCTACCTCCCTACCTACCCAGCCTCATGTTCTTTAATTCCCTGGAGTCCCCTCTGTCACCTGGAAGAACAGGCTACTTTACTTGCCAGTCTGAGCAGATTTACATGGGCAGGGCAGTCGCCTGGGCAAGAGAGACTGAGAAGACCGGCAAAGCCGCTGTGTGGCCGCTCCCATGTTGGGCCTCCACAGTCTTTGAGCCTGCCTCGACTTGTCCTAAGGAGACATCGAGAATGTGTCCTGGGCCCTTACAGCTGTAAGATGGGGGATTAAATAAAGGGCTTTCCTGACCCCGAGTGATAGAACTCAGCCTTGGACCAGGACCATCTTTGTACGGATAGCCCCATTTCCGATACCGTCCATGCTTCTGGCTGGCGGGGTATCCACTGTGACCTTAGCACGGTGCTCCGTCCACTGCTCCCGTGCTCCAACCTTTCCCCTACTCAGAGGAGGATGTGTTTCCAGACCCACATCCAAAGGCTTTGGAACTAGTGCAAAGGTTCTTTGTGGCCTGATTTTTCGACTGAGCTGAACCTGTTGCTTTCCTGGTGATAGTGTGGACTCTGGCCTCATATGACCAAACTGAGCTGAGCTTCTCCATTGGCTTGTTATGCAACCCTGAACTCCGGGCCCATTGGATTTCTAGACCTCTGGGGGACAGGACAACACATGGAGAAGGGAGTCCAGGAAAACCTGCTCATCCTGGCTCTGCTAAGATGAAGATGCAGTAGGCCTTCTACCGCCACACATAAACTGAAGAGCTGGTCTTTCTGCCGCATGCATGGGTCAGGAACAGTAGCAAGTCTGGCTGGTGTTAGAACAGGCAGGAAGTGCAAGCTTTGGGAACTGGGAAAGAGTCAGACTTAGCCAGGGGCCCAAGGTCTCCTCTGCCCAAAACTCACTTTCTAGTTCTCTGTGCTCCTCACCTTGGCGTTCCCTCCTCCAGCTTGTCTGCCTACTTTCTGCTTCTCTGCCCATGCTGGCCCCACAGGGAGTAGTCCCTGAATGCTCTCCCAATCTAAACAGACTCTCCTCTCTGGGGCTCTGCTTTTCTAAGCTCTTGGGCTTTGAGTGAGGTATCCTGTCCCTTGGTGGCTGTGTGCCTCCCTGTGGTGAGGCTCTGTCATCTGGCCCCACTGTCAGCCTCTGTGTTGGATAAGCAGTTACTAAGGAACAATATTGCCAGCACCTCTTCATTTCTCGGTAGACCTGGTGCTCAGCAGCCGTCTGATGAAAACCTGGATTCAGCAGACAGTAATGGCAATGTATAAGTGAATTAGGAGGACGTGTCAGGTGTTCACCAGGATCCATCTGCCTAGAAGATTCCTACAGAGTGTGACCTGAGCATCCGGGAGCTCCTAGGTTGACTGCACACCGCAGCCACCCTGAGACATCCATTCCTAGAGGTTCTAAGGTTCTTAAGAAAGCCTGGACATAGCCGGGTGTGGTGGCGCACGCCTTTAATCCCAGCACTCGGGAGGCAGAGGCAGGCAGATTTCTGAGTTCGAGGCCAGCCTGGTCTACAGAGTGAGTTCCAGGATAGCCAGGGCTACACAGAGAAACTCTGTCTTGAAAAACCAAAAAGAAAGAAAGAAACATATCCCCAGCTCTGAACTTGACAGTGCCTTAAAAGGGCTAGGTGCTGGCGCCCAAGTCAGGGGTATCTGGAGCTGGAGGGGCAGCTCAGGGAGACACTGGAAGGTTCTGGGCCTAGCAGCTCAGGTGCTGATGGGTGCCTGTTGCCTCTTAAACCTTCTCTGTTCCTTGTCAGGAGGTGCTGTTGGCCAATAGCCAGATTCGGGCTGCTCTGCGGTGGAATCACCTGTGTCCCAGTCGGAAGGCAGCCAAAGTCCACATACAGGGACCGGGGCAGCTGGGAGCCATGGCTAATCTGCCCGAGACTGCCTACTGTGTGTCCTTTTTACTTGAGGACAGCAGGTGTGGTGACTTGAGGTATCCGAAGGGCTGGGATTCTATGGATCACTCAAAGACTATGGACTGAAGGGTACAAACATCCCAGCGTGCCCACCTTCACCCTTGAGATCTCAGCTCTCATATGGGCTTCTCTTTCAGTCTCTGGGACCAGACTGCCAATTTGAGGTCCAAGCTGGGACCCTACAGCTTTCTCACTTCTTAGGATGTTGGTGTGCTCACTTATAAAGGGTCGGGCGACACAGATCTGTGGATAGTTGGGAGGACCGTGAGGTCACAGCTATGTGCTTTCCATGTGGTGATAATGTCAGAGGACTCTCAAACCAGAGAGCGCCGTTAGACATCCTCTATCCTGGCCACTTAGCCTGCCAGCCACCCCACTTCCTGTCTATTCTAGCCAGGTTTCTCTTTGATGTCAGCTCTGTTCTTACTTTAAAGGAACATCCCTGTCCTGCCTGTGGGGGGAACAGACAACCAGAGCTGGCTGGTTGGGTGCTTATCCTGAACTGTGAGGGCCACTGGAAGACTTACTGGCACCTGCCAGTTGCCGGGATCAACACTGTACCCGGCAACGGGTCCTGGGCCCTGGGGGTTGTATGTTCTTAGTGTGAGTCAGGGACAGTGCTCAGCTGCCCTGCAACCTGAGTCCTGCTTGCCTACCTGCTTTGTTGGGCCTAGCACCTGACTCATGGCATTGCCCACAGCTGGCCACACACCCCACTTTCCCTGGCACTTCCTACTAGGGCCTGGTCCCAGCTCCTCCTCCTTCTCTACCTCTATGTCAGCACCTCAGAAACTTGAACCTTGAACTACTACTCACATGGAGAATGAGCAGAGGAGCTCTGGGGTATGGCCATGCTTTCTTCTTTTACAACCGTCTCTGGATAGATAGCTAGAGTTGCCTCAGAAACACCGTATTTCTTTCCTGTGGTGAATGCTCAGTGACTTAAGAGATCCCAGTGAGTGCTATCTCTTTCAAAGTTTTTGTTTTATTTTTATATTTATCCCTTTATCTTACCTTTTATTTAGTGTTACTTTGTATGTTTTATTTATTCTTCTCTCGTATATTACATTCTGACTTCGGCTTCCCATCCCTCCTCTCCTCTCAGCCATGCCCGTCTCCTCCCCCTTCATTTCTCTTCAGAAAAGGGCAGGCCTCCCATGGTTATCAACCAGTCATCACATATCAAGTTGCAGTAAGAACAGGCACTGCCTCTCCTAACATGTATATGAGTACACTATTGCTGTCTTCAGACACACCAGAAGGGGACATCGGATCCCATTACAGATGGTCATGAGCCACTATGTGGTTGCTGGGAACTGAACTCAGGGGATCTGGAAGAGTAGCCAGTGCTCTTAATCGCTGAGCCATCTCTCCTGTCCCTCAAGCTTTTCTTTACAGGGATTATACGTAGGGATGATATTGTCCATAGTGGACTGGGCCCTCCTGCATCAATTCATAATCAAGACAAGCTTGACAGACATGCCCTCAGGCCAATCTGATGTAAGCAATTCCTTAATGGCGGTTTTCCTCTCAGCTGACCCTAAGCAGTGTCAAGTTGACAAAGTTGGACAGTTACTTTCCCTTCACTGTGACAAAAGCCACTTAGGGGAGACAGTGTTTGTTTCACCTGCCAGTTTGAGGTTACGGTTTATCGTGGTGGAGAGTCAGGAAGCAGAAAAGGGATGAGTCACTGGTCACTGCTCGGCTGATGAGTTCCTCTTTCCATGCAGCTCAGGACTCACCTCAAGGAATGGTACCAAACACTGCAGACAAGTTTTCCCAACCTAACTAGCCTGATGAATATAATTCCCTGATGGCATGCCCAGAGACCCATTCTCAGGTGAGTATGGTGTCAGGTTGATAGTTAACACTAAATATCACAGGGGCTTTTCCTTGTGGTGGTGGTGGTGGAAGCCAGAAGTCAACTGTAATGGAGCCGTCAAGGAGAGCATTTCTCCTTGGTAAGGAGGGCCTGAGATGTATAATCTTCAAAGCCATGCTCAGTTGGGATATCAAGGGGAAGACTGAGGACAGCCCTAGGCAATGAGAGAAGTTCCCATTCATTTTTCACACTCCATCCGAACCCTCATGCATTCATTCTGTCCTTTGATTGGGTTTGAGCTGATGCCAAGCTAGAAAGTGGGATTGGTACCTGTACTGGCTAGTTTTTGTGTCAACTTGACACAGCTGGGTTATCACAGAGAAAGGAGCTTCAGTTGGGGAAGTACCTCCATGAGATCTAGCTGTGGGGTATTTTCTCAATTAGTAATCAAGGGAGAAAGGCCCCTTGTGGATGGGACCATCTCTGGGCTGGCAGTCTTGGGTTCTATAAGAGAGCAGGCTGAGCAAGCCAGGGGAAGCAAGCCAGTAAAGAACATCCCTCCATGGCTTCTGCATCAGCTCCTGCTTCCTGACCTGCTTGAGTTCCAGTCCTGACTTCCTTTGGTGATGAACAGCTATATGGAAGTATAAGCTGAATAAACCCTTTCCTCCGCAACTTGCTTCTTGGTCATGATGTTTGTGCAGGAATAGAAACCCTAACTAAGACAGTACCCTTGTTCCATTTCTGGACCTCAGAGATATCGCCCATCCCACACCCACTCCATCCACAGAGTTAGCTACTGTCCCTGAGAATTTAGCCAAAGCTCCTGAAAAACCTCGGTTGTCTACCTGACTACCACCCCATACCTGTCCAGGCTACAACCTCTGGGTTGTCATGACACAGCCAACCTTGACCTGGATATCTCAAGACCAACATGATATTTTATTGGAGTGAATCACAAGTCAGCACCTCCTTCAGAAGTGACTATTTTGGGATCCCGAGGGCTGACCTTGGAGGAGGACAAACTCGTCCCACATGCCAGACTGGGTCTAGAACTTGAGGCTGTGAATCCGTGGCCCCATACCCATACTAGCCTCCAATCCAAAATGCTCTAGGGAGGCTGGTCCATAAGGGGCTGGACTGGTGAGTCCATCTTGGGTACCTCCCAGGTCATGATGAGGAGGCTGTTTCCTTCTGGCTCAAAGTCACAGCATTGAACATGGTATTTTTTGTCACTTCAGAATCAGCCACAATATCAAGCATCGACTCCTCAGCTAGAACCGGAGGAACGTCCTTGTTTCTATCCTTGGACTCAATAGAATCTCTGCAGATGGTGAGAAAAATTATGAGACATCTTTAATCATGACATCTCTGAACAAGATGGAGCTTTCTCATGCACCTAGGTCCCCAGCCAAGCTCGGTCATGGTCCAGAAGAGCTATCTTCAGGCTCAGGCTCACTACATTTCCCAGCCCCAGTTTGGCCCTTCTCTTAACTGTAACTTTGGAGTGGGCCTCACTATCTTTATCAGCAAGTACCTGTCCCATGCTGGACCTTTTACAATGTGAGTTTCATCTTTTCAAAAACCCTTTGGGAGAATTTAGAGAGAGAGAGAGAGAGAGAGAGAAAGAGAGAGCTGGTAGAACCTGAGCTAGACCCAGGCAAAGTGGCCACAACCTGGATCTTTCCAGAGCTAGACCCAGGCAAAGTGGCCACAACCTGGATCTTTCCAGAGCTAGACCCAGGCAAAGTGGCCACAACCTGGATCTTTCCAGAGCTTGAGACAAGGAGGCTTTGCACATCTACCTTATACTGTACTCTACGCTGTCACAGAGAGTCTGGTTTCCTGTTTCTGGCACCAGGGAGGAGAAGCACAAAGCCAGTACACAACAAAGACAACAGAAGCAGATGGGCAGCTGTGTTTTGGTCTGTTTGAAGATGGCCATAGATAAGATGGCTCCAGCTACCCAGGCTAGAGACACCATTCCCAGACCTGTAGACCTGAAAATGAGGTAAAAATGAACTGTCAAATGACAATTGATTTAGAAGACTTCTTAGGCTGAGTCTGGGTGCAGTGGATGGGAGAAGCTGCTTTAAACCACACACTCTACTCTTTTCCAGTTTCAGTGTGTGACCTTGGAGAACCTAGTTCTCCAACCTAGTTGACTTAAAAGAGGTAGTTATTTCTCCTTCTTGGGTATTGAGAGCAAGAGAATTACTAATCATGCATGCATTGTATCAGCACATGCTCATAAGGATGCAGCCCAGGGGTCAGAAAGACAGGGCCACTATCACCAGGAGCTCTAGAGGAAGAGGCAGAACTTCAGTGCAACCCACATACATTCCAGGCATCTGGTGCGGGCTGGTTAGTTTTGTCAGCTCAATAGAAGTAAAATCATTTGGGAAGAAAGAACTCCGGTTGAGAAGGTGCCCCCATCAGGTTGGCCTGTGGGCAAGTTTTAGAGCATCACATTGGTTGATGATTGATGTGGAAGGACCTAGCTCACTGAACAGCACATGGGAAGGTGTTTCAGGGGTACATGAGAAAGCAAACTGAAAAATCCACAAGGAACAAGCCAGTAAGCAGCATTCCACCATGGCTTTTGATTCAGTTCCTGCCCCCGTGTCCCTATCCTGACTTCCCTCATGGAGGTAAGCTGTAAGATGAAATAAGCCCTTTCCTCCCCAAGTTGCTTCGGGTCATGGTGTGTATCATAGCAACAGGAAGCAAACTAGGAGATGACACAAGGCAGAGACTGGAGTCAGATCCCGCATGAAAGTTATTATTCTTTGTCAATCTGACAGATTCTAGAATCACCTGGGAAACTGACCTATGAGCATAATAAGTCAGGCTAAATGAGATGGCAAGACTGTGGTACGACTGCTGGCAGTACCATTCCCTTGGCTGGGATCCTGGACTGTGCAAGTGGAAAGCACTGCTTTACATCACTGCTTCCTAACAGTGGTGTAATGTGGTCAGCTGCTGCAAACTCCTTCTGCCTTGACTGCCCCGCCATAATGATCTGCTCCTTTTCATTGTGAGCCAGAAAAGGCTGCTTTTTTTTCCTTAAGTCGCTTTTGCCGTGGTATTTTATCACAGCAATAAAAAGAAGAAACTAAGATGTCTCTTAGCTCAAACTCCAGCTTTGCTACTTGCTATGTATGACCTGGACCATGGGTATTTCATGTCTTTGGTTTTGACAACTGAAAGATCATCAGTGGTAGTATCTGGTTTGATCTGGTTTGGTCTGGTTTGGTCTGGTTGTTTTGTGAGAGCTGGACCCCGTTTAAACAGTGATCATCTCCTGATGCTAAATCAGGAAATGATTGAATGGTACTCAATCTTGTCTGCTACATCAATCTTGTCACTGTCCCAGCCCCTCCCCCATGCCACCTCCACCCACCAGACTCCATACCTGAGGACTGTGGGGAGGAGCTCAGCAGTGTAGATAAAGAATATAGAGACAGCGCCAGCCATGCTGAACTCTGCAAGCATGAGCGTCAAGATTATTGTTGACTTCAGCTCTAAATGAAGACAGCACAGCCCTAAGTCCTGGGCCACCCTACCTTTAGGACCCTACAACCTTCTCTCAGCCCCGCTGAATGACCCACCCTTACACTTGGTCACCTAGCCAGCAGACTCAGACATTCAGCCTTAGGAGAGTTTATCTGCATAGGCCCAGCCAGTCCTGAAGTTACTACATGGGAGAATTGGACAGGTATGGGGCAGACCTTGAGGCAGACTTGGGGCAGGTCTGGGAGCAGACCTTAGGACAGACCTTGAGGCAGACAAAAACCAAGTTTTTAAAGATAGAGTTTCTCATTGAACCTGGAACTGGCTGACTCAGTGAGACTAGCTGCAAAGCAAACCCCAGGGAGTCTCCTTCCTCAGATCAGAGCATGTGCTATCCTCCTGGGATTTTTACACGAGTGCAGGATATCCAAAGTCAGGTTTTTCATGCGTATGTAGCACGCACCTTACCAACTGAGCTATGCCCCTCACCCTCAGACCTTTTCTCTACAGAATCCTATTCCTAGTTTCTTGCCCACATCTGTAAACATGTCGGCTTGATTCAGTGCTCTACTTGACAGTAGCAATAATATCAATCATGATAAACATCAAGCTATAGAAGCTTAAAAATGTTTATTCATTTTGATGTTGCTAATCAATATCTGCTAGCACCTGGGAGAATGCTGAGAGATGCTTCAGGAGAAAGAAGGGGACTCCTTAGGGAGGACAGGCATAGCAGCCCCCACTACTGGGCACTGACAGAGCTCTGTGCATTCCAGGCCTACAGACTGACCCATGTTTGTTACCCAGAGATCTTTGGAACGCTGGAAACAGTGCTGAGTACCAGGATCCAGGCAGCGAGCCCCTGGGGAAGGCCTCTGAGCACAAAGACTACCGTGGATCCAGGTCACCACTAGACCAGTTTCAATGAGTAGCTTATCCTAGACTGCATAGATAGCAGTAGGTACTTGCCGATCAAAGGCTCCAGATGAGAGTCAAGGTTCAGGGGAGCCACTAAAGACCATCACTGCCACCATCTACTCTTTATTTACCCACTAGATCTGCTTCTGGGGTGTATTGGAAATGGGGTCACAGAGGATACCTGCCCTCCTGCTCAGGATTAACTCTCTCTTAATAGCATGAGTTCCTTTCTTGGGTCTTGGGGACTGGGGCTTCCTCTAGAAGGGCAGAGGATACAGGCAAGAAGCCAATCCTTCATGCTTAGCTGGCTGGCTAAGACAAGAGACACTACGAGAACCATGAGGAAGTGAGAGGTATGGGGCTACCTTCCTCTCACACTGTACCTTGGGGAAGGAAAAGGAGAAACAAACATGTGCAGGTGACTAAGAAGAGAGTCAGGTTCAAGGCCCACTTCCTCCCACAATACTCCAGGAGAATGATACAGCATAGCCGGGCCGGCACCGCCACTATGCTCTGGACCACTTGTACGAAGTAGATGTCCAGCCCATACTCGTTCATCTTGAGGTTCAGTGTAAAACTGATGTAACTGATGGTGAACCTGGGTGGGGGGGAAAGTATAAGAGAACAAGGGAGAGAGAAGGGAAGAGGATGGATAGAAGGAAGGAAGGAGAGAGACAGGGAGAGAGACAGGAGAAAGGAAGGGGGAAGAGGAGGAGGGAAAAGGAGGAGGAAGGAGGTGGAAGAAAGGGAAGGAGGATTGAGTACCAGGAATAAGGACAAAGATGGGGGCAGGGGTGAAGGAACAGCACAGAGACTGGGAGGCATGACCTAGCCCTGATCAACCCCCCTGCCACGCCCAGAGTTTCCCACCAGTCCAGGGACTCACCACACACAGCCAATGGCCAAAACCACCTCGAAGAGGTGCTGATTGGTACAGAAGTCCAAGATGGAAGCCTTCGCCACTTTCTTTCCTGGAATCTGTAGCTATAGGACAATAAGACCAGCCATAGGCAGAGGAGACCCCAGCTTGACTCCTGCCCACACACACAGGGCAAGACCTGCCCCTCCCCGAGTGCCAGCCATTTTTTGAACTTGCCAAGCACAGCTTGGTTTACCCTCATTCTGAAGCAGTAGACTAAGACCCCACTGAACGGATGGTGGAAGAGGTTTCCACAGTCTCCAACTCTGGCCTCATTCCTGGCCTGAGCCTCTTACCTCATTGAGTAGATTTAAAGGGATGGTCTTCTTGTTCACCTCAGCTGCATAGCACAGGACCTTCTTAGCTTCTTCTACCTTGCCTCTCACCATCAGCCATCGTGGGGACTCTCGGAGAACCCTGTGTGACCCCCACCTCTCTCTTACCTCAGAGTTCTAAGATGCCCCCAAAGACCAGTGGCTCTCCAGCTGAGATGCCACCGGTATCGACATGTGACCAAGGAACCTCGAAGGCCACCACCAACCTCCAGATGCCCTCTGATCCTGCATGGCAGCCAGCCCGTCTTCCCTAACCCGCCTGCCATCCCAGCCCCCAGTGCTGCTCAGAGGCAGTGTTCAGCCGCTGGATTCCTGGGCCCTGTGGTGACTAAGGCAAGCAGTCCCTGGCCCATGGTTGTGGAGCAGCTAATTCTGCAGGTGGTGATGCGGCTGTTACATGGCCCAGTAGCCACCCCATTCTGCCCAACCCATTGCTATACAGGATCGGGATCTGAGAAATGCTGGCGAATACAGAGGATTTAAAACAACCTAGGGGGTGGGGCACGTGGTGCAGCACACACCTGTGTACACAGAAAGAACGTCAGCAACCTCGTGTATTTGCCGAACAGGACTTGATATATCTCTCTGTGGCCTGCTGGCCTTTCCACTATTGGGGGTGAATAAATGTGTCTTTTACATCTCTCTAGGAATAGTATACAATAACTGGTGCCTGTGTAACAAGGGCTTGACAAACTGAGATGAGAGCTGTGCGTGGTGGGATCTGAGGTCAGTCTGGACTCCATAAGAGCAGAAGGCCAGCCAAGGCTACAGCGCAAGATTCAGTTAAAAAAAAAAAAAAGATATATTACGCGAGAAAAAAAATCAAATTTTAATAAAAGAAGAGATAAAAACAGTAGAGGGCTGCAGAGACAGTTCAGTGATTAAAAGTGCATACTGCTTTTACAGAGGACTTCTAGTTCAGTTTCCAGCACCCACATCAGGTGGCTCACAATCACCTGTAACTCCAGCTCCAGGAGATCTAACATCTTCTGTCTCCCACAGATACCTGTATACATGTGCATATACCCACATACTGATACACACCTATATTAATTTTATATATATATATATATATATATATATATATATATATATATATATATATATTACAAAATGTAGCAAAGATGACTCAGGGTAAAACATTCTTGGAAGAAATCCTAAAACGGCCGTCTTGCTCCATGTGAAATGTGCTAGCATTCCCTCCTTGATGACTGTGGTCTACCAAATGTACATAGAGATATCTCCCAAAAGGCTAGTGGACCAGAAAGCATACTGTAAACTGTGAAGGTAGCACACAGGTAAGAGAGTTTGCCAGCACACCAAGGCAGTCAATGCCTAAAGGGAACTTGCCCACAATGGAGAAGTGACCAAGGGGAGAAGGTGTGTGTGTCTTCTCTAACAGACCATGATCTGGCAGGTAAGTCACACAAGAGGGAAGGCAGATGGAATGCTGGCTTGCATTTTGTCCTTGCTGGATTTTTATGTCTTGAGGTAGCATAAGAGACAAATTATATTGTTGGTGAAAAGCCCCTCCTGGAATTCAAACTCTTTATTCTTTTGTAGCTTTATTCTTTTTTTTTTTTTTTTTGAGACAGGGTTTCTCTGTGTAGCCCTGGCTGTCTTGGAACTTTGTAGACCAGGCTGGCCTCAAACTCAGAAATCCACCTGCCTCTGCCTCCCAAGTGCTGGGATTAAAGGCATGCGCCACTACCGCACGACTGGATTCAAACTCTTGAAACTCAAGGGAAAGATTGTACAGTGAGGAGAGAGATCACAAGGTAGAAATGACTGAAGATAGCTCTGTAAGACAGCTCCAACCTTAAGTACACAAGGGTGGGCCACTGCTCTGTCCAGAGAGGGCTCCGAAGCATGTAGGCCATTACCACTGTGCTATGCATACCATTACCACTGTGTTATGCATACCATTACCACTGCTATGCACACCATTACCACTGTGCTATGCATACCATTACCACTGTGCTATGCACACCATTACCACTGTGCTATGCATACCATTACCACTGTGCTATGCACACCATTACCACTGCTATGCACACCATTACCACTGTGCTATGCACACCATTACCACTGTGTTAATACCCAGAGAGGATGGTTAATGCCTAACTCTGAAGCCACCATATGTTCTGGTTGCAGGAAACAAATCAAGCTAAGTCTGAGATGTAAGGTTCTCCTTACTGGTGAGTGATCATAGTTGTTGAGGGCATCACACAGGCCACTGTGAGAGAATTGTCATTGCCTACAGTCTTGGACACTTCTGGGCCCTACTCATCAGTGTGATCGTTGGTATAACAGTGTCACGGCTGTTACAGGTGCCACCAACTACATCTGGCTTGGACTTAATGCTCACTTCCATGTTTGGTACAGTAATCAGACAAAAAATTATAGCTTGGGAAGCCCTAAGTCCCAGTGGGGAAGATATACTACTGTTTCATTAAGCCAATAAGACATGCCTGTCAATGTGTCCTGTGGGCATTTATGACTACACTGCTGCTGGATAAGGCAGTTGAAGGAAAAAATTCTTTCTACATCAGATGGTGGTTACTGCAGACACCCATAAGCAATCAAACTGCTGAGAAGGTGTCTGTGACAGCCCACACAGCTGCTGTGGCATATGTGGGCCAACCCTCAGGTCTAAGTGAAGGAAAATATACATACAGCAGCCTCTCTGTGCTCCAGAGAGTCCAGCCCACTGAAGACGGCATCGACTCTAAGCATGCACAACAGCCAGCAGAAAGGCCAAAAAGTTAGTGAGAAATTCTGGGAAAGGAACCAGAGGCTGAAAAGTGAGGAACTAGGGACTTGTCACCATTGTCACCACAAACCTTCTGGTCTATTATATTAGTAACGCTTGTGTAGCGGTTGTATGTGAGGGTGTGTATATACATGTTCATGTGTGTACAGATACACATACCTACAGGTTATATGTGTGTGTGTATGTGTGCATGTGTGTGTATGTGTGTGTGTGTGCAAGCATGTAGAAGCGAGAGGTCAACCTTAGCATTCCTCAGGAACCAGCCAGCTTATTTTTTGAAACAGGTTCTCTCAATGGGACCCAGGACTAACCAATGATGCTAGATTGGCTGATCAGCGAGCCCAGGGATCTTCCTGGCTCTGTCTCCCCATTGCTGGGATTAAGTGTGTAGTCCCACATTAGGCTTCTATATGGATGCTAGGCACCAAAATTAGGTCCTTACATTTGCATGGTGGCAATTCACCCACTGGATCTATCGGCCCAGCCCTATGTTAATAACATTTTTAAAAATTCCTTAAAGTCAAGTTGTCCTAGATACATGACAGAGACATGCCACCCACACTCACTGGTGTCTAGAGGGCTGTCAAGGCTGGTCCCTAGCTTCGGTAGCATGGGAAAGGTCCCAAGCCACTTACATCCCCGTGTTGGGACTCATTATCTCACCCCTTATATTTAGCCTATGTATGGTACGGGTGTTACACTCAATCAGCGGCTCAGAAGCCAGGCAGGCTGGGATATCAACCCCAGGGCCCAGCCTATCTCCCGTGTTTCTCACATGTACTATCTCTACCCTCTGGAGCCACTGTTCTGATTCCTGGTGGCCACCAGAGTTGTAAAGACAAAATGTGAGCCTGTCGAGATATTGAGTTCATTCTTTCCCTCACACCTCCCTCTCAGGCCTGACTCGTCTCTCCTGGACTCAGCCAGCACATGGCTGTTCCCTCACACCTCCCTCTCAGGCCTGACTCGTCTCTCCTTGGACTCAGCCAGCACATGGCTGTGCCCTCCTCCCTGTTCCTCCAAGCTTAGCTACGTGAGTTGAGCCTTCCCAGTTCCCCCCTGACACTCTTGTCCTAGGGCTCCCTATGTTTAGAAACAGCAAATCGCTCGAACATGCCTCGGCTGACCACAAAAGGCCCTTTCTGTTTCCCTACCCCCCTACAAAGGGTCATTTCCTGGGGTTCCTCCATCACTCAGCTTCAGTTCATGGGCCCTGGTTCTGGTCCTGCTACAGTGATGTCATCTCAACAAGGTGACCAAGGCCATCCTGCGATTTCCCATCTTACCTCGCCAGCCCTGACCTCGTCAGTCCTGACCTTTGCCTGTCTTCAGATCTTAGTTAACCCACTCTTCTGCCCACCTCTCTGGCGTCTCTTTCACGTACTTCTCTGAGGGCCTCTGCGTCTCCCCCTCTCCCCAGACCCCAGACGTCCACGGCCCCCTCCATTTCCCTTGAGACCCACCCCGAGGAGGCCTTGAAATGGACTGCTCACCAGATATTGCAGATAAGGGGAAACAAGGGCACGCCGCCCAGCAGGCACAGCAGCCTCCAGTGGCCGACTTTGTAAGTGAGCCCCGTGAGGATTATGACCCCTATGGTGAGGAAGCAGTGCTGGAGGATGACAGCTTGAGCACGGTGCTGGCCCACCAGCCACTCCATGACTGCAGAGAACATGAGGATGAAGCTGCGGTCAGGTCACAGTCCCCAGGCGGGCCTCCCCTGCCCTCGACAACTCAGGGTAGACAAAGTTTCTTCTGCCTGTTATAGATCTTTAGACACGCCTAAGAGCTAGGTTGTCCCTGCGTCCCTGGTACACATCCTGCACCTTGATGCATCTCTTCAGCTCCCGTTCACCCTTCATTTTTTTTTCTACCCTCACCACTCCTTATAAAGCTTCTGTCTAAGCAGTGCCTCTCATAAGGAGAGGTCAGCACAGGGCATCTCAGGTCGGTCTGACGTGCACTTAGACAAGGAACCACTTGTCTTGGAGTGTGTTAATGCTTTGATCTCAGTGGCCTAAGGTTCTGTGGACGGTCAGTTTCCCTCGGCTGTGCTCTGGCAGGTTCTCCTGAGAAGAGGTGTCAGGAAGCCCCAAGAAAATGAGGGGTCACAGCCATTTGGCTCTAAGCCTGGCCTGGGTATATATGTGCTGGAGGTGTCAGCGTCCCATAGACCTGAGTAGAAACCCCAGCTCTTCCTTGTTCTGTGGCCCTGAACAAGCTAGCCAAACTTTCTGAGGCTCAGGATGAAATGAGCCAAGCACATATAGGGTCCAAGGTGCAGGGTCCAGAAGGAGCATGAAGCGGGTTACACAGGGCACAGGAGACCATGAGGAGGATGAGGGTTGGGAACACCCCCTCCTGAGTCCCTCACTTGTTCAGGCAACGAGGAGTGGTGCCGGTTACTCCCTCCCCACTGAGCTTGGTGGCCTGTTGCCGCCCCTTAGGTTCCTGTTAGGCTGTCCCTCCCAGGTAGATCTGCCTCCTGCTCCATCATGAACTCTAACAGTTTCCGTCCCACCGTGCCCCCTTGAGATCCAGTCACCTAAAGATACACTGCAGATGGCAAAGCCCACGGAGGCCTGGGCCACAAAAAAGCGGAAGAACAGATATTGATAAAAGCTGCTCACAAAGGCTGTTCCAAAGCCGAAGATGAGGAATCCCAGCAGCGACAGCAGGATGATTGGATAGCGGCCCAACCTGCGGGAGGGTGGGGTGGGGGGTGAGGAGAAGATGCCACCAAGCCACACCTCCCCGGACAGCAGTGGCTATGTGGCTACGTGGCTACGTGGCTACGTGGCTACGCACCTGGGCCAGCCTCCCTGTTACCCCAGGGTTTTGGAGAATCCCTTCATTTTCCTCCCCCAGCCTGAGACTCTGAGCGCCTGAGGAGGAGGCAGAGCATTGTCCCAGGATCAGAGGCAACTCCGGGAGACTCACTTGTCACTTAAGAACCCGAAGAGAAGAGACCCTGTCAAGACGCCTGACAGGAACACAGTCTGCCCGTTTTCCTTGTATGGTTCGTTGCCACATACCAGGTCAAACTGCAGGTTAGACAAGGGCACTGATCATGGCCTCTACACGGACATAGCCTTTTGGGAACAGAGAGACTGAGCTTGGCCCAGAGGGGAAATCTTAGGCCCGTGGTTCTTCCTAATGCTGTGGTGGGGACCCCCAGTTCCTCATGTGGTGGGGACCCCCAACCATAGCACTATTTTGCTTCTACTTCATAGCTGTAATCTTGCTATTATGAATTTTAATATAAATGTCTGACATGCAACCCCTGTGAAAGGGTCATGACCCACAGGTTGAGAACCTCTGCCTTAGGCAGTTGGCACCTAGAGTAAGGTCATTTTAGGCCTCACTCTGCTACCCCAGGACCCTGTCCAACACCTGGTAGACCCTGTAGCAAAACATGGAGAGAGGAAGTGGAGGGGCGGTGCAGACAGGAGACTGGCTGAGCACATTACCCACAGGCACACACACTGTTCCTTATATCCCTGCTTCCCACAGAGATATCTGTGCTGAAAAGGACCCAGGCCTCATCTCAGGGTATGAAGCTGTGTGAGAATACCCAATACAAGCTATTTCTTGTCCATCTCTAGCTTCTACGCATTCTGCTTGGTTGCCTCTTGACCTATCTCCTGTGCCTTGTGCCTCTGCTGCCTCAACCCAAGGACTGCCAGATGCTGGACAGAATACAGATGGACGGAACAACCACACACACACCTGCGTGAGTGCACACACACACACACACAGCCACTTGTGCCTCCATCCCTAGGGTCCTCAGTTTAAGGGTCTTCCCTTGACCAGAAGCCCAGAGCCACAGCAATTCTCTATCCTGAGAAGAAATCCTCTTGTCAGCTGACAAGCTTGGCTCTAAGCCAAAATGCATGCTAGCTTCCTGGCTTAAGAAAATCAGGACCCAGGGCTGGGGACAAGGACCCTAATTTCTTCCCCTCTGCAGAGTGTGCTCAGACCATGCGCCAGTTGTCTGTGCCGCATCTCTCGGGTAGCTGTATTCAAGACAATTCAAAAGAAAAGCATACCTCGTTGATCAGAGAGCGCGTGTCAGCGAAAGGGTAGATCCACCCGAATTTGCATGTTTCTGTATAATTGAGGCCAAAGTGGATGATAGAGTCTAGGTCCCATGGCACAGGTATATACATGAGGCACGTCAGGAAGCTGCCATTGGGTGCTCGGGGCAGGGTCAAGTTCAGCTGTTCATCCTCTGTGAGATTGGGGCCCACTTCCAGGATCCAGCTGGTGTTACAGTAGGGCCTCTGAGCTGTGAGCAAGAAGTGATGGGAGAACATGAAGAAGGTTGACAGGATGCTGGGGATGAAAGTGAGGGCCACCAGCCTCCACTGGAATGTGCCAAACTCCCCAATGGCATCCATCACACTGGCAAATTTGTCATCTCTCTTGGCATTTATGGCCTTCAATCTGCGTAGCAGCATCTCTAAGGACCAGTTCTTCGAGGGTAAGGAAATCTCATGCCGGTGTGTGTCCCTGGCATTCTGGGATTCGGATGCTGTCTCCAAGTTCTGTTCTTCCTTCATCTGTTCAAAGAAAGGATGCAGGTCAGCCCCTGTCACGGCTTCTCCTCCCTTTGTCGGGTCCCGGTATGAAAGCCAGTGGACAGAAAAGACCCTCTGCCTCCAGTCAACCTGGACTTCATGGCCCCTCCCTTTACTTCTAAGGTCTCTTAGTTTGCATAATCCATTCCTCCTGGCTCAACCCCCCTATTTTTAGTGCATTGGACACTTTGAATGTTTTAGAGAATGTTTTCCTGCATGAATGCCAGGAGCTCTCTGACAGCTTCCTCACAACAAACTGTTCACACATCTGAGGCATCTCTGGAATCTCAAAGTTGGCAGAGGACTCAAAGGACCCCTCCCTCCTTCAAGTAAGTAAACAAATAATGGCATAAGATCAACATCCAAGTCACAAATGGCAAAGGCCCAGGCCAAAGGCAGAGGCTTGGAGCCTTAGCCATAAAGCTTAGAAGCCAGGGCTGGAATGTAGAACACTCAAGGAGACAGATGTAACTTGGACCCAGAGTGGAGCAGCAGGAGAGGGCAGGGGGGCTGTAAGCAGTATTTAGGATATAGTTTGGCAGCAGTGAGGAGCAGACACAGCCAAATACTGTCTGTGAGCCAAAACCCCTCTTTTAGCAGCACTAAAGAGGCCATGGGTTGGGAAGTCTTTGGCTACCCTCTCTGTGCAAACTTTCTGCAAGAGAGCCTGAGAGAGTCTCAAATTGTAGTCTGAAGAGGCAGGCACTATGAGACTGCCAGGAAACTCACAGACACAGATTGTGAGCTTCTCAGCATAAGAAGGGGTAAAAGGAGGCCAGCCTGGTCTACAGAGTGAGTTCCAGGACAGCCAGGGCTACACAGAGAAACCCCGTCTCGAAAAACCAAAAAAAAAAAAAAGAAGGGGTAAAATGTTGTTTGAAATAAAGATATGAAGTGGAAAGTTAACCAAACAGATTCAGTGTGGAGTGTTAGTGAGATGGAGTATGTAGCTGAGAGCTGGGCAGGTGGAAAGACTTGGTAGGTGGAAGGTTGGCCCAGGTCTAAACAGAAACTCGCAAGAGAAATGGACGAGAAAAAATAATGTATGTATTAGTATATAGAAACAATGCATTTTCTTAAACTCCAAAAACATAAATCAATATATCCAAGAAACCCAACCCTTCTCTCAAGCACAATGGGAGGAACCTGTGTCTAGATGCCCTGCCATTAAGCCCTGGGCCCCAGGGGAAGGAAGGGTGTTAGCTGGAGAGGTAAATGCACAGCCTCCAAGTCTCCAAAGAGACCAGAGAAGAATGACATGTGAAGAAGCAGAGTAGAGCACGGCTGGGTACAGCCACCTGAGAACCAAGAGAGCACCACCGTGAGCACCACCGTGAGCACCACGGTGAGCTGCCTCAGCTGGGGACTGAGGAAAGAGCATGGGGGGGGCAACCTGAGATGCAGACACAGGTCACCAAAATGTCAAGCCAGTACGAAACTTCCACACATAGACTGTTTTAAGTAATAAGGGGACTGCCAAAAGATGGAGTGGAGAGGAAGACGGTGGGTGGGAGAGGCACGGCTCAGTACTCTGGAGTTCAGTTCCCAGCACCCACATCAGGGGGCTCACAGCCATCTGGAATTCTAGCTCCAGAGGATTCAATGACCTCTTCTGTGTGTGTGTGCGTGCATGTGTGCATGTGTGTGCGTGTGTGCATGTGTGTGCGTGTGTGCATGTGTGTGGGGGGGCATGTGTGTGTGCGTGCATGTGTGTGTGTGTGTGTGCGTGTGTGCATGTGTGTATTAATTAAAATTTTAATAAAATAAGTACAAAATAAAAAGAAATATCAAATCCATGTTCTATTTTAAAAGGGTCATGAGCATTTCCCAGTGTTCTCAGAGCATACCTTGTTTGTGTTTTCTGGGCTGGTGTAGGGACTCAACCTTGGTCCACTCCTCTTCTCAAAAGTGTCTTAAAATGGATGACAATTTGGTCACCCTATAAGAAGACACACGTAAGACACAAGGACAAAAAAATAAGGCAGAGTAAAGGGATGGGGAAAGTTGTGTTCTGTATAGTAGCCAAACAAAGCAAGCAGGCACAGCTAACTTATTAGCAAACAAAGTAAGTGTTTAGGGGAACAGAGCAACGCTCAGTGCTTAACAGGACTGAGGTCTCAGCTTTGATTCCTAACATCCACATGGCAGCTTGCAACCGTGTGTAACTCCAGTCCCAGGGGATCTGATGCCTTCGCCTGGCCTCTGTGGGCATGGCACACACATGGTACACAGATACACATGCAGGCAAACACTCATTTACATAATATGCACATCATTTTAAAAATGTCAAAATTTGACATCACTAGGAATAGAGAGGTTTACTATCTAAACATAAAAGTTTCAGAACACAAAAATTGGAAATCTTTAAAATACCTGAGCCTTAGCCAGGCAGTGGTGACACACACCTTTAATCCCAGCACTCAGGAGACAAAGGCAGACAGCTCTCTGAGCTCAAGGCCAGCCTAGTCTACAGAGCCGGTTCCAGGACAGCCAGAGCTACACAGAGAAACCAACCCTAACTGCAAAACCAACCAAACAAAAATCTCTGAGCCTACTTAAAGCCTTCAGATACTTCAAACTCTAAAGGGTGGGTAGAAACAGCTCCAATATACGACCAAGTGAAATTCTTCAGACTGATTTTCAATTGTGCATACATGTGTGTGTGTCTGTGGGTGGATTCGTTATGTGAATACAGCTGCCCTTAGAGGCCACAGCAGGTGTGGGATACCCTGGAGCTAGACTGTGAGCTTCTCAGTGGGGAACCATGAACCGAACTTGGATCCTCTACCAGCTTTATACACTTTTAGCCACTGAGCTACTACTACTGCAGGCCCTAATGCAACTCCTCCAAGGGATAAACTGTGCATAGACTTAGCGACAACTATGCATATTAGCGACACTACTCAGAAGCTTTGTCCTGCCACCTGTGCTGGTATATATGCCTGTCACCCCAAAACTTGGAAGTGGGAGGATCCCAAGTCTAAGGCTAACCTTGGCTATATAACAAGCCCAAGTCTAAGGCTAGCCTTGACTATATAACCTCAGACTCTACCTCAAAAAATGGGTGTGTGGAGGGAAATACTGGAAAGCTTTCGTGGTTTAGAGCGCTTGCTACCCAATCACACACAATCCCAAGCACTGGAGGTGGGGCACCCACAGGCCAGGCCAGACATGCATGCTTGCACCCCAAATACAAGAGGGGTGGGGCAGGAAGATTGCTGAGATTGGTCTAGGTGAAGAAAAAAATGAGAGTCCCAAATGCAGTGAGTCTCTGACTCAAAAACTGATGGGTAGCTGTGAGGAGCGCTATCTGACACCTTTCCACCTTCATATGCACATACCTGAACACACACACACACACACACACACACACACACACACACACACACTCCACAGCTCAATTTTTTTTTTTTTCTTTTTGAGACAAGGTCTCTCTATGTAGCTTCACCCATCCTGGAACTCACTATGCAGACCAGGCTGACCTAGAACTTGCAGATCTGCCTGCGTTTGCCTCCCAAGTGCTGGGATTAAAGGCAGGAGCTACCACACCTGGCCCCTGAAAGGCCCATTATCTATTGTCATTTATAAAATTCTGCAACTAGCAACTGGAAAATATATGTGTTCGTCAAACTTGCTAAATGAATTCGTGAAATTTAATCATGTACCAAGAGTCAGAGAATTTCAAGGTATAGACAGATACTTTCTTTCTTTCTTTCTTTCCTTTCTTTTTTTAGTTTTTGGTTTTTGGTTTTTCAAGACAGGGTTTCTCTGTGTAGCCCTGGCTGTCCTGGAACTCACTCTGTAGACCAGGCTGGCCTCGAACTCAGAAATCTGCCTGCCTCTGCCTCCCAAGTGCTGGGATTAAGGGCATGCACCACCACCGCTCAGCCAGATTCTTTCTTAATATTATTGTATTTAGGCCCTGGGACATAAGAGTGTATAGCGCTCTTGTAGAGGACCCAAGGTTAGTACCCATACCAGACAACTACAACCAGGTTAGTACCCATACCAGACAGCTCACAACTGGGTTAGTACCCATACCAGACAGCTCACAACTGGATTGGTTAGTACCCATTTCAGACAGTTCACAACCACCAATAGCTCCTGCTCCAAGGGGTCTGATGCCCTATTCCACCTCCATAGGACCCACATATATGTCCACATACACATTAATAAAAATTAGTACTATTACATTTAGTGTACAAAATGACAAGACTCATTATGACATTTTCATACTTATACATATGCATATATTTTATAAATGACAATAGATAAAGAACCCTTCAGGGACCAGATGTGGCAGTGCATGCCTTTAATCCCATCATTTGGGAGGCAAAAACAGGCAAACATACATACATATACACATATACATTTATACTACATATACATCATATTCATATACATATACTACATATAAATATACAACATATACATAATACATGCAACATAAACATGTATGTACTACATACACATACACACATACACATAATATGCTTAGCTCAGTCTCCATTACCCTTTATCCTTTGTCTTATCTTCCTATGCCCCCCCCCAGGGACCCATTATCTTCCTATATAGTCTCTTTTACTTTCAATTTACACATCACATACATATGAGCACATGCACACACACACACTTTACAATCAAGAGAACACAAGCAAATCATACTTTCTAATACAATGCAAATAAGGAACATTTTAGTAGCAAGATTTAAAATCTGAATGCATATTCATAGGACCCACATAAATGTCCACATACACATTAATAAAAATTAGTACTATTACATTTAAGTTAAGTTCATTTGAGACATTCTACCCCAGGTTCCCCAAGCCCTTGCATCCTAAGTGGGGTTTAGGGTTTGTCTGGCTGACTCTCTGCACTGCACAATTCTCTGGGCTTCAGCGAACACTGAGGGTAACTGCCATTCCAAAGTATAAAAGTTCCCCTGCCTAAGGACCTGTTCCACATCTGACGATCCTCTCTTCAGGAGCCCCTATGAGCGATTGTCACCTTGCTATAGGGACTTTACCTTTCCCAGAACATAAGCTGAGACCACACAGCATTCTGCCTTTCTTTCCTTTCAGTAATGTCCATCCATGCTTGCTCCTTAATAGTCCTTTTAAAATTAAAATATAGCTACGTCATTTCCCCATCCCTTTCCTCCCTCCGACACTCCCCGTGTGCCCCGCCTTGCTCTCTCTTACTCATGGCCTCGATTTCTTTAGTTGTTACACAGACACAGACACAAACACGCGTGCCTAAATATATTAATACAACCTACTCATTCAATATAGTGTCACTTAGCACATGTGCGTGTATGATTTCAGGGCTGAGCATTTGGTATTGGATAAACCAATGTGTCGGCCTTTCCTTGGGGAAGACACGCATTTCTCCCGATCTCAGCATGCCTTAGTTAACCATAGTTCTTTGTCAGTCCCATGAGCTTCCTCTTAGCATCTCTACAAGTGTCCTTTACGGAAAACCACAGCTGGCCACAATGCAGAGGGACCAGTGACTGTGTCCTGCTCAGCCCCAACTAACGCATGGGCATCACGACTCCCACGCCAGAGGCTCACGGCTGTGGCAGGAGGGAGGGGGGAGATTGTACAGTGCAGAGACTGCACAGTCTCGTCAACATGGCTGCCTAATAGCACTTTTAAAAAGTCATTCAAATACCAGGAAGTATTGGCGAGGAAGGTGGCACATGCTTTTAATCCCAGCACTTGGGAGGCAGAGGCAGGCAGATTTCTGAGTTCGAGGCCAGCCTGGTCAACAGAGTGAGTTCCAGGACAGCCAGAGCTACATAGAGAAACCCTTTCTCAAAAAAGAACCAAACAAACAAACAAACAAAGTCACTGAAAAGTACTTTCTTGCCTGCATGTGCCACAGTCCAGCTCCCCATTCACCTTCTGAAGGACTTTCTAGTTGTTTGGCAACTGTGAAGCAAGCCACTATAAACATTTCCATGTAAGCTCTTCTGTGGACTTAAGTTTTCAAAACAGCTGGGCAAACCTCTAGGAGCATGGATACTGGGGCTGATGGGTCATGTGGTAAGAGTATGATCAGCTTTGTAAAAGGCTGCCAACTGTCTCCCATACAATTCTGCATCTCCACCAGCGATGAATGAGAATTCTGTCTGTCCTGTGACCTTTTCTGGAACTGCTATGATCAGATCACTTTATTTCAGCCGATCTGGATAGGTGGGGAGCAGTGTTGCAAACACACCTTCTTATCTGCTATCTTCCTCCTTGAAAGATTGCTCTTCTTGTGCCTAAGTATCTATCTATCTGTCTATCTATCCATCAACCCATCATCTATCTATCTACCTACCTACCTACCTACCTACCCACCCACTTAACTACCTATCTCTATATCTATATTTTCATCTCAGGGTCATCTACATGTTGGACAAATGTTTCAGTGACTGGGCTACAGTTACCAGATATTTTTAAAGATTCACTTTTATCTGTTTTAATTTGTGTGTGTGTGTTGGTATATGCTCATGAGCACTGGTTCCCATGGAGTCCAGGAGTCAGTCAAAGTGACCGCTGGAGTTACATGTGGTTGTGAATTATCTGACACAGATGCTGGGAACTGGGTTCTGGAACAAGAGCAGAACCTGCTTTTAACCACTGAGCCACTTCCCCAGTTATGTCTGCCTATTTCAAAACCTGTAGTTTAAATGTAAGTCCTTACCAGAGACCTTTGCAAATATTCCTCACCTCTGACCTTTCAACCTTCTAATGGGGGTCTCCGCAGAGCAGGCAAGCTTCAACATACCTATTTTTTTTCTTCCTGAGGTCTTGCTTTTGACATTATAACTAAAAATCTCATTGCCAAATGTAGGCCACTGAGGTTTCCTGCTGTTTTTCTCCTAGAAGTTTTATTGTGTTGTTTCACATTTAAGTCTATGGTCTGATTTGAGTTAATTTTTGTAAAAGGTGCATCTAGATTATTATTTTCCCTATAGATGGCCAAGTGTTATGTAGCACATTCATTTTCTACACTAAGTGACCTTTGCCCCTTTGCTCAGTTGGCTTTCTCTGTGTGCACCTGGTGCTGAGCTCTGCTCTGTTTCTTGGATCTGTGCTGTGCTTTCTCAATTGTGCTGTGGTATCAAAATTGTGCTAGTTTTACTGCAAATCCTGATATCTTGAAGCAAATGTGTGTACAAGCACTCTGGCACACCACACACCACACACACACACACACACACACACACACACACACAATCTACTTCCTCATGGTTATGATGGCCACTTGGTCATCCAAACAAACTTCAGGGCATGCTTGTTATAGCCACAAAACAATTTGCTGAGCTTTGATTGAGACTGTATCAAATACTTAGATCAGTAGAGAAGGAGTAACATTGTAACTATGGCACTGAGTCTTCTAGACCATGAGTGCCAAGTGAGGGCAAGAAGAAACATCAGTGTATTTTTAAGGAAAAAAACTTATGAGTACCTCACACAGGGAAGAAATCATAGAAAATTAAGATATTTATGAGTGATAGCGATAAAGTATCAAATGTATGGGTGTTTGAAAAGTTGTAATTTGTGGAGCATGTATAGCTTTATCTTCCTTTAATAGAAAAGTATAGGCTGAATATTGATCAACTAAGTTTCATTATAAAAAGCGAAAGAAAAATTAACCAATAAATTCAAGGAAGGTAACGAAGACAATAAAAATTAAGGCCAAAGTAAAAGAAGGAAGCTGGCCTTTAATCCCAGCATTCGGGAGGCAGAGGCAGGCGGATTTCTGAGTTCGAGGCCAGCCTGGTCTACAAAGTGAGTTCCAGGACAGCCAGGGCTATTCAGAGAAAAACCCTGTCTCGAAAAACAAACAAAAAAAAAAAATTAAGAAGGAAGCTGGGCCTAGCACTATAGACCTGCAATTCCATCTACTTGTAAGGCTGAGACAGGAGGATCACAACTTCAAGGCCTATCTAGGTACAAGATGATTTCAAGGCAAGCCTGGTTAATTTAGCACTACTCAAAAACCTCATAGGGACTAGCAGTCAGCAAGACCCCTGTGTGCCCCCAGGTCATCTGCAAGGCCCCCAAGCAGCTCTCCCTGCCCTGAATACCCACAGGGACTGGCCATCAGCAAGGGCCCTGACCACACTGCCCTCCACTGATCTCAACAGTCCTGCTAGAAAAAGAGAAGTCAGCACTCTACCTGCACACAGCACTCTACCGTGCGCCACACCTGAGAACTCACAATTCCCTTGAGGACAGCCTGCTCTTCCCATAGGGTTCCCACAGTTAAACAGGCCCAGGCACGATCCTGTCCACATGTGCCGTATGGAGAATGTGGCCCCACAGTCACAAGCTGTCATCATAATTATCACCTTCTACATGCACCCCCAGTCCCTCCTCCCTGGAGACAGGACCCACCTGACTGGTGTCCAGACCCAACCATATCCTTGGAAGCAGAACCCTAGGGTTCCATTGGTAGCTGGGGAGACAGTGTCACAATGGGGTGGAGAAGGAGTCCTGGGAATGCTGAGGGCCATATTCTACTCCAGGCACACAAGTGGCCAGTCTTGGGGCCAGAATTTAAGAAGTTAAGGCAAGTATGTGAGGTACCCTGTGCCTTCATGAAAACTGTCTTCTATTCTGAAAGCATTCCCCTGTCTTAGTCAGGGCTTCTATTCCTGTACAAAACATCATGATCAAGAAGCAAGTTGTGGGGAAAGTGTTTACTCAGCTTATACTTCCACACTGCTGTTCATCACCAAAGAAAGTCAGAACAGGGACTCATACAGGGCAGGAACCTGGAGGCAGGACCTGATGCAGAAGCCAATGGGGGTGGGGTGCTGGGAATGCTGCTTACTGGCTTGCTTCCTCTGGCATGCTCAGCTTGCTTTCTTATAGAACCCAGAACTACCAGCCCAGGAATGGCACCACCCACAATGGGTCCTCCCGGCTTGATCATTAATTGAGAAAATGTCTTACAGCTGGATCTCATGGAGGCATTTCCTCAAGGGAGGCTCCTTTCTCTGTGATAACTCCAGCCTGTGTCAAGTTGACACACAAAACCAGCCAGTACACCCCCCAAATGATGGCTGTCCTTCAAGCCTTCCTAATGCCGCACCTAGGATCTGCACTGTACCTCTTTTCTGCCTCAGGGACACTTCATCAGCTAGCTTACTAGAACTGCCTTTGTCTGACCCACCTCCCTAGAAGCCACAGCCCTCCTCTGCTGGTGAAAACGGGACTCTGGTCTTTTTCCTTAGAATATGGGTAGGGAATCAGCTGAGGACAAGGAGCCAGGCTGAACTGGTTGTGGGGAAGCAGGGGATGTGAGGGACCCTAACTTTAGTTCAAAGGCATGGCTCACAGATACCTGGCAAGAAGCAGGAATGAGAGCAAAGGAGGCTGGGGTCCAGACTTGCCCACCTTCTCCATCAGCACAGAAAACACTGCTCAGGACACTGGCAAAACTGGCTGAGAAAGATTAGGAGGCGGACACAGGAGACAACTAAGTAGGCTAAGGGCTCGACACATAAGCAGAGAGGACCCGTGTGAAAAGCTTGGAATGATGGCTTGTGTTTGTAACCCTAGCATGAGGGAGGCAGACAGGTGGACCTCTGAAGCCAGCTGGCCGGCCATCTAAGTGGCCCATCTCAGGTCCCAGTAACTGATCCTATCTCATAACCAGATGAAGGTGCCAGGGAGGTGGCTTGGTTGGTAAGGTGCTTGCCACATAAGCATGAGAACATGAATTCAACTCTAGAAGGCACAGCCCCATACATACACCTGCATTCCCAGCGCTTCAGGGCTGGGAGGAAGATTAAGATGGAGACAGATAAGTCCCTGGGGTTCACTGGCCAGCCAGACGATCTAAATCTTAGCGCTTCAGGTTCAGTGAGAGACCCTGTCTCAAAAAATAAGGTGTAGCCAGGCATGTGGCACATGCCTTTAATCCCAGCACTCGGGAGGCAGAGGCAGGCAGATTTCTGAGTTCAAGGCCAACCTGGTCTACAAAGTGAGTTCCAGGACAGCCAGGGCTACACAGAGAAACCCTGTCTCACCCCCCCCCCCAAATAAGGTGGAGAGTAACTGAAAAAGACGCCTGGTGTTGACCTTTGGCTCCCACATCATGTCAGAGAGAGAGAGAGAGAGAGAGAGAGAGAGAGAGATTACCAGATTTTGACAGGTGAAAGGACATGATAGCCAAGAAGCAGCACTGAGAAGCAGAGGCCCTTCAGCCAGCTGTGAAGAACGTTCACAACTGTGTACAGAGGCAGAGGACAGAGTTCTTCCAAGAAGGGCTGAGAACATGGGGTGTCCGATGGCTTTAGTCAACAGTTCCAAGGACACAGGTTTACACCCGGAAGAGGAACTGGATGAGATAGGGAACAGGCCCCTGGGAGCCATGTCAAAGTCGCAATAAGGTAAGCCAAGTATGAGAACATCTTAGGGCTTAGATGTAAAAGCCAAGATTTTAAGATGTGCAGTATTGGTGGTCTTAAGCTCAGAAGTCACCGAGGAGAGGAGACTGCCAGACCTCTTTGCTTTTCCTGCCTAGGCAGAGTTTGAGGTTATAATGTAACCTATGAAATCACCCATTCTGTGCAAGTGTGTGAGTAGTGAGAACATTGAGAATTAACTCCAGGGCCTCTGTCATGCTGGGCAAAGCTACCCACTGTAAAATGGAAAGGCTGGGGCCCAGATTTGGAGGATCCCTGCTCCCAGTGTTTGAGCTCTGAATGTTGCACCAGCCCCAGCAAAGACAACCACAGCACTGAATGGCAGGCAGGTCACTGTGTACTGGCTCGTCTCCGTTCAACAGCACCCTCTAGGGGACAGGTGTGGACTGGCATATGCTAGCCACCAAGTCCCCTGGAAATTTTTCTTCTATTGGGATCTACCATGAGTGGAGGTCAAGCCAGGGTGGCATCTCCTCTGGGCTCCCAGAAGTCTTACCACTAAAATAACCCAATTAACAGAATGCACCCCAGGCACAGAGAACCTCCAAACAACCCATGAACGAGTGAGTGTAGCAGAGGCATCTCTCAGCAGCCTTCAGATGCAGACTGCTGATGAGCCTGGCATGCTGGGAAAGAGCAAGCAACAGCAGCTGAGTGAAAGGAACCCTGCTCTCTTCCCACCCCGGGGGAGGCTGAGCACAGTGGGGGGAGGCAGAGCTGACCAGTCTCCTCCCATTGCCAGCCTCACACAGGTGAGGCACACACTGGCCACAGGTTGGGGAGGAAGGCTCTTCAAAGGACATAGGGCATAACGTTCTTCTTTCTTGGCCTACTGCCACAGGTGCCCTGGTGGGTGCCCTGCTCTGAGGTTGGAGCTGATTTTGCTTTGGAGCAGGATGTTGTGGTTTTGTTTTGTCTTATGCGGATGGGATATTCCAGACAGGGAGGACCCATGAGGCCACAACCCCGGAGAGACTGTCAGAGAAGACCTAGAACGACCCAAGCCCTGACTCAGCCATGGTACTGGGGTGCAGTTTGTGTATGAAGGGTGTGGAAGAGGGAAGGGTACTGTCCCTGGTCCTCCCTCTGGGCTCTGCAGTGGGGTGCAGGGAGCATGAGCACTGTGGGTCTGATCCTGTGAGCTACAGATGCCATTTGGGCTGTCCTCTGCTCTTGATAGGTTGGTCCTCAGCGGCCACAGTCAGAAGTATGAGCTCTTCATGACAGACACCCTCATGCTGGAAGTTCTTCCCAAAGCCTCTGTGTCTTTTTGTTGGGGTGCTGTTTTGTGGGACCTGCAGGGAACAAAAGACAGTCAGCAGCTACCCAACACACCAAGCGTGATTGTTCTCTTAGCATCCCCTACTTAAAGAAGGGGAAATGTGCTCTAAAGCCAGTCGGATATCTCTGATGCTATGATTGCCAATAGCAGATAGAGTAAAGGCGGTGAGGAGGCCTGGGCCTGGAGAGAGGCAGCAAGTCTNACTTCTGTCCCACATTCAAGCCCTGACATGGCCAGGGCCTGTCTAAGACTACAAGTGGCACCTTGGTGAATGGCACTAGACTTCCTAGGCCCTGTAGGTAGCTCACTGGCTGTCTGTGGGCTGATGACAGAGGGGCAGACATACTGAGTGAATTAGATCCCCAGAGCAAAGGACCAAAAGTCACCCAGCAGCTCTTACCTGATGATGGTGGGGAGGAGCTCAGCAGTGTACACATAGGAAATGGTGAAGGCGGCAGACGAGGCAAACTTCCCCACCACAGCCAGCACAGTGACCACCATGGGAAGATCTGGAGGAAGTGCAGGACAGACACACAGACAGAAGGACACCCATCACCTAAGCCTCAACACCTCCCTGTCTATTCAAGTGCCTCACCATCTATACCCACACTCTGGGAAACTCTTAGTCCTGAAAGGGGTAGGGAAATGGCTCTAGCCATGGCAGGGAGATAGAGGCTGGGAAAAAGCCTGGTACCTCCTGGGATGAAGATGATAATGATGCACATGATGCCAGCCAGAGTCAGAGTACATAGCTGGCTCCACTTGCGACCCAGCTTCTCCATCATGGGGATACTGAGGAGGCGGGCAGGCATTTCCGTTGTTCCAAATATCAGCTGTGTCACATAGATATCCAGGCCAAAGTTCCCCACTTGGAAGCTGAGGCCGTAGTACACCAGACTGTCCACAAACCTACAAAGTACCCAAGCATCCTTGTCACTGCTAGATGTACATCAAGTCACACCCAAAGGAACATCCTAGCTTAATGAGTTCAGACCAGGAGACATGGGCTCACCTGAGGAGAAACTGTCACAGTTAGAGCCTGTGTCCACCCCTCCTGTGACATACAGCAGAAGAACACAAGTGCCTTCTGGGTCTGTCCTAACAGAGGGACAAGGCCCTGGACACTTACCAGACAGCTATGAGAAGCAGAGTCACCTTCCTGAGGTGAGGGTGTCTGAAAAGGTCCAAGGCATTCCCTGAGGGGCCTGTCTTCTCAGGGACAAGCTACAAGAAGGGCAGAATGAGGGGCCAGGACTCGGGCATGAAGATTGGTTTGAGTTGGGGTGTGCCTTCACCTGCTTACAGGTACCTGGTTCAGGAGCTCCGGGGAAAGTGACCGTCCATTCACCAAGGCTGCCTTCTGGACCAGTTGTTTGGCCTCTTCTGTCCTTCCTTGGGACAGGAGCCACCGTGGAGATTCTGGCACAACCCTGTCAACCACCCATGGCTGTGATGCTGGGGTCTTGAGCTCTGTGCAGCCACCCAGAATTCCAGTGCACACTGACCCTCCCTTACCCAACTCCACAGACTCCC